>JAUTXW010004572.1:0-282500 GCA_030620095.1 Kuschelorhynchus macadamiae
TATTATGTTTAGATTTAAATAAAACTATCTGCCTAACCTTCTTTGTTCTTCACTTGAATCATGAGTTTAACAACTTTACCACATTTTTCACCAATCGTCTGTAGGTAACCCGAGAATAAACAAACAAAACAACTTGAAGTTCTAATATCTGGTCTTAAAACACTTGTAAGTGACGTTACGGTGTGTCGTCGGCGTACGGCCACCTTTGTGTCGAGAGAATACCCAGTTTACCTGAGCTGCTAAGCCCATTCATCGCAACTATATGGTTTGCTGGTTTCCCAGCTGTTACTCGTACATACGACTATTACCTTGGCTTACGGTGTTGTCGGACAACTAAAGATTTCCATTAAATTTCGAATTTTAGAAACATTATTTACTGATAGAAATACAATTTAATAAACTGCGAAAAATCGCTATAAGACGTATTGTGTATTATTTTCGTTTTAAATTAAACGCTAGTTAAACAAGTCCGTGAAGCCCAAAGTCTTTGCGATTTGCTCAAATTTTGTCTAATTCGTGAATGCTTCGATAGGGCTTCTTAATACTCAAGAACTCATTTCGTTCCGTTAGTGCTTTTTGGTGCTTCGGTTAGTTTCGTTCGTAAATGCTTTGTGGGTGCTTTTTAATACTTTAAGTAGTTTCGTTATTGCTAGCTTAGTGCCGTTAGTGCCTTTTGGTGATTCGATTAGTTTCGTTTGTGTATTCTTATTTTTGTAAATGCTTTTGTTTTGGTTCGCCGTCAAAATCAACAAATCCCAAATTAGACATCGTTTGCTCGTGTTTTGTTATTGCTTAGTTTAGTTATGTTGGTGCTTTCTTATTTTGGAAGAATATATTCGCGTATCTTATTTAAATGTCAGCCCCTAAAATTTTTCTGAACAGCCCAACAAAAATACCCGAAGTATCAGTATTATACTAGTCACTAAAATCAACCTTAAAGCCACGTGGTCAAATTATACAATAATATGAATAATACGTCTAAAAGATAAAATATTTCTTGCATATTAAATATCAATCTATTCTGAATAAACGCAATCTACCACACTTCTATCTACATTATGTTCCTAAAACGTGTTGCGCTCTTGTGTCCTGTACTCCACTAATTTTCTAATTTAATAGCAATATAAGTACCTACCGAGTAGAACATCAATTACCATTTAGCTCTTCTTATAGTAATTTATTAACTACCCACTGATTATTGTTTAATAATTCTTTGATCAAAAAAATATGAAATAAACATCTCTCATAAACTGACTGGTTTATTAGTCGAGTACTTACCTAGGTATTTAATTTTTGTTACTTTTTTATATCCTAAATATTTTTATTCTAACTTATATTTAGTCCCTTATAAATTTAAGTGATTAAATAAATACGAATACAAAACAATTAAACAAGACGCTGTCTCTATCCTGCTTCTGCAACATGCGTTGTGTTTATTTTCAGGTGCTTCACCTATTTTTGTTTGGACTGGTCAGAAACAGACTGGGGACAGACCTTAAAACAAGTTATGTGAATTTATTTTCCAGGAATAAGAAAGCGCCACTAAAATTAATCGAATCACTAACGAACCACTAACAAACAACGTCTAATTTTGGGCCGGTAAGAAACATTTTGAGGGCTAATCAAAAGAAATATAAGCGAATATTTACAAAATTAAGAATTCACAAATGAAACTAATCGAAGCACCCAAAAGAACCAACGAAACACTAAGGCACAGCGCTTAGTTTGGATCGATCAGAAAAACTTTGGGGGCTGAGTTTGAAATGAAATAAACGATTATTTCCAAAATTACCCAAGCAATAAGGAAACTGCTTAAAGCACTAAAAACATTAACAAAGCACTAACGAACGAAACTTAGTTTGGGCCGATCAGAAAATGTTAGACCTACCAAATACACACTTTTTCCAATGAAAATGTATAGGCCGTGAGCGATGTGGCAATGGTAAATTTGAAAGTAAAGCAAAGCCGAAAAATCCTCAAGACATAGTGCCTTAGTGGACCTGACTTAGTACAAAAATTCAAATGAAAGAAATAAATTTAAAAAGAAAGAAATAATAATGGAGCAGAAACACAAAAGTGAAAAAAAAACATATATCTACTTTTTCAAATACTAATAACGCAAGACAGCACCGACGACAGAAATTTAACACACCCAAAACGGCTCGTACTGAAAAACATATCCTGTGTGTGTGTGTGTGTGTGTTAAAAAGTATTTTGTAATTAATAATGGCGTAAAAGTACTACCTGATCAAATTTTTACAATACTTATACACTAAGGGCAAAATTACAAGATACTTTTACTCATCAAAATATCTACTATTTAAAATAAGGTTGTTTAAGATGATTATTTGGACCAGAATCAAATAAAAATTTCCAACCAAATATAGCATAAAAATTTTCCAACCAAATATAGCATAAAGAAATATGGAGGTAAGGTCAATTGTTCAAAATAATTTTTAACACCCTGCGTAGGGTGTCTGGTTATATTTTAAACTGTACCCTAGAGACTTTAATTATATGAGATATCCAAAAACTTATACAAAAAAGTTTTTAAGTTTTTTCAGAATCCTCAGAATTTACAAAAAAAATCAAACAAAAGACGAACGGAAAGTTAATAAATGACCCGGTATAATATTATTTCAAATTTTAATACATGGGTCTTTTCTTGCTGATTATAAAAATACCTACCAGGTTTGATGATTTTATCTTTAAAAACAACCGATAAAATTGAAAAAAAACCTGCAAGCAATTGTGTAAGAGAGAGACGGAGAACGCTCTACTACATAGTGGAGTCCTTGGATGTTTTATTAGTCAGTAGTGTAGTCAATGGGAATATATTGCCTCTTATGGTAGGGTTTTTCTCTCTAGGTATCAAACCTAGTATATTTATAACTAGCAAAAAGAGAAAGGAAATATATTATACAGGGTGTTCCATTTAAAATAACGAACTTGTTGCTTATTTGTTGACTTTCCGATTGTTATTTGTTTGTTTTAGTAAATTCTATTGATTCCGATAAAACCCAAAAACTTTGGTATTTAAGGTTTTTTGATAACTCATATAATAAAGTCTCTAGAGTATCGTTTACAATATAACCAGATCTCCTGTACCTTAGAAACTAAACAGTTTAGGACATATATAAACTTTTTTATATAATTTACATCATTTTTGGACACCCTATATGTTGAGTTTTAATTTTATGGGTTTTCTGGCAAAAAAACGAAGGTGTATTCTTTTAGACCAAAAAATGGCAATACAATTCAGAGGAAAGCATCTACCCAAAGGAAGTTTAAACTTGAAACTTGGCAGCTAGGCAATAAAACTCGAAACCGCGGTCAACCACTGTTTATGCTTGACGTCACTGTTTGTTATTTACAGGTTGCCATGGTTACCTGGTGACCAGAAAACTGACTTCCGGCTTTCTAAACGGGGTGAGACGGTTTCAAGACTTAGGGTTAGTAGGCAAATAAAAGGGGAAACTGCAGAGTTCATAAAAGTATTTCAAAAATATATGCTTTTTTAAGTGAATTATATTTTAAGAAGGTAAGACTTTTTCCGCAAATATCAGTTAGCACTTGTGTCTTAATATACGGTTTTTGAATGCTTATATTTTATCAAAGTGATATAGAATGGATGAACATTTGATCAATAGTCAGCGATGAGTGTGTAATCTACGTGTTTGAGTTAAAATAAACAACGTCACGCATGACGCAAATTCCAGTTTATACTATTTTCTTTTATTTGTCACGGAAATGCCACAATCAACAATGTTATTGAACTCATTTTGTCTCACGGGTAGATTAACATAACTTAAATTTATCTCATCCGACTAAATTATACTTTTTTTTAAATTTACAATTGTGATGTATAATATATTTATCGAAATAAAACACGATTCGCAGTAATTTTTTATTAAAATTTACATCCACGTGTTAGTTTATCTTAGGATAAATACACCTAAGATCAAACATCTAAAAAATCAACTAAGATCTTTCTCTCCCTCTCCAGGACTTCTTATTTGCATCATCCTATGATATTCGGAATAAAAATGGGTTGGGATCCACTGAAACTGACCCCCCAGGTAGAGCAACCAGAGACCTTTGCAATCAGTCACCTCTTAGCAAACGACCCAACAACTGTTATAACAGATTATTTTTTCTTCCCACGCAGCCGAAACCTGAAGGATTATTTGCATTGATCTGGAAACTTCATCTTAATATTTGGCACTGTATTTCCCTGGCAATCTGATTTCTCTTCCACTGACCTTTCCGAAAGCTTACAATTCTTTGATATAATGCAACTAGACCTAGATACTTTTATAACCCAGACATTTTCAGACATAAACCCCTGTTTTCAAAAACCTGCGATAATGCCAGACTTAATTAATAGTCATAATAATTCCCTTGATAATCCGACACCTGAAAATCGACAAGCGAAATTTAACGCAGTAAATCATTAAAATCGTAACATTTTTGAACCAAAAAATCCTTTTAACATATACATTAAAAGCAATTTTTTTCTTTCCAAAATGGCAGCTATGAAATCTGCATAGTCCCTTTCCAATCTTAACTGGTGAATAAATCATTTCCAGATCGAAAACAAAAGCCACTCTTTTTCCAAAGTAATTCCTCCTTATTTTCCTCTTTTCTCATTACCCACTTTGACCAATTACACAAAATCACCTTCAGAACTAGGTATACCTACTGATTCGGCGAATCCTAAACATTTTACCCTACCACTAGCAAACCTCGTATCAAAAATGTAATGATCTTTGTTTACATTGTCAAGTCATGGAATTTCGTAGGATTTAGTCGCTAATATTTTCCCCATAAGATGGAAAACTAACTGCTCGTGTAAAGCGTGGTAATTTTTTCTAGTCTATATTATAAATACCCATAACATTCTTATCTTCTGCTAATGCCCGCATTTTTAAATTTGTAATAACCTTTTTATTTATTATAATTATTTAATAAAATTTTTAGGATATATTCACAGATTTATAGATTATAGAACGACAGATTCAAAATGAATGAGATTCAATTTTCTTATTGTACAGGGCCATGTAAAAGATGAGTTTTTTAAAAGCTCCCGCAAAAAATATTTTTTATATTTTAAGGATAAGCATAAGTAACATCTTAGCAACAAAACTGCTTTTTTATTTCTTTTCAATATTTCAATTAATATTTATTTTATTGCACATTTAGCAACATTGTACGTGTATATTACATGTCACACACTTGTGGCAATAATATGTTTCTTTTTATTACAAGTTGGCCTTGGAACCAATTATAACCTATTAGCAACTTTAAGGTAGGCAAAGTTTGAAATATTTTAGTTTCTGGGCAAAAACGTCACGAAAAGTAGTATGAACATTTTCCGATCACCTTACACAAAAAAGACAATTACACCTCATTAATTTTCTATATGTTTTTCTATGACCTATATATCTAAGAATATGTGCTCCTTTTTTCATTAAAAATGTTTAACAAATAAAAATTTTATTCAAAATTTAAAAATGTCGACTTTTTTGGTTCACCCTGTAGACAGGAACATAAAGGCATTATAATTGCAATAATCTATAAGTTTTGGTCAACGCTTTCTGTGAAATAGAGGATTCTTATGATATTTTATAGTTAAAATTATAGTGAATAATTTAATATAATTCTTTCTCAAAGTTACAGAGGGTCGATTTTTGTAAGCCTATTTTGACTTTTTATAGATTTTTTTTGTAAACTGCTATAATATTTTATAGGGCATGAGGAGCAACGTCTATAAAATTGTATCAAACATTTTTGTACCAACCATGCAGATTTTATATAATACTCTATAAGATTTAGAATAATTAGAAAATAAGAGTACCTTATAAGGTTTTATAGTTACAGTAAGACACCAGCTTGATAATATAGTAGAATGAATTTTTCGTAAGAATATAAGATTTAGTGGGGATTGCCCTGAAGCAAGTGCCGTATTCAAGGAGGGATTTGAGGGTTAAAACTCCAGAGCCAGTTTTACTTATAGCTAAAATATAAACTTTTCTTTTACGCTTTTACGAACCCACCTCCAGAAGCAATGTCTATATACGCAATATAGGCTGCGCTAGGTTTTATTACTAGCACGTACTATATTTTCCGACTGACGTAAAATTCGGTTTCGATTGTGTCATATCGAGAATCTCTTATTTGAGAACATCCTGGGTAGAAATCGTTTATTCATGCCTAGTATCTGCCTAATTAGGTAGATGCCTAAAAATAGTGAACGTAGGAAAGGACCCTGTGACAATAAACGAAATAAATTGTATAAAAAATGAAATGTCCTCAGTATATACAATTTATGAATGTCTTTTGGAGTCTTATAAAATGTAAATAATCTATTTTATTGGTTTAACGATAATATTATGACCCTCAAACAAGGTTATCTCCTTAAATATAATAAAAAAAATTATATTTAATGGGATTTGAGGACACTTTTTTGGCAAAGTACTAAATTAGAGTATATATATACCACTAAAATCGAAAAAAAAAGAAGCTATTCGGATGAACTAAAATATATTCAGTATTTTATTTATATAGTGGCCACAAAAACGTGCCGAGTAAATTTATAATTTTATTTTGTTTAATATAATATGACAGAAAAACGATTGCCCCACCAAAGATGCACTTTCATTAATTTTGCGTCTTGGCATTTTGTACGGTGTGTTACCGGAATTTAATACGGTAGAATGAAGCTGTCACAATACAGGAGAAATGTAAAATGGCAGTACGTATAAATATCTGTTTTGCCAAAATATAAAATATTAAAAATTATCGTGAGATAATGTATTCATTTATATTTCATTACTTACTAATACTAGTACTCGCCCCCCCTCCCTCCTTGCTAGGCTACTGATTAGTGTTCCTATAATAGTCCCAGGGAAGAACTCTGGGAACCTATTTAATCAACGGAAGTATAATTTATAATGTACGAATGAAAAATGCTTATTTAAATAAAAATAAGCAGAATAGTAATAATATATAAACCACAGTTTTAGTGTAGATGACACCACAAACAGACTAATGTGCCTTAATCAATCTAAGAGCACTGATCCTGATGGAGTGCCACCTGTGTTGTTGAGGAGTTGTGTTTCTCTGTCTCAGCCACTAACTATAATTTTTCAAAGATCTTTTGATCTAGGATATTTTCTTGCTGAATGGAAGTATTCGAACCTTGTACCGATAAACAAGTCTGGTGATCGATCAGATGTAACCAACTGCAGAGGTGTCTGTATTTTACCAGTAATTCCGAAGCTTTTTGAATCAATAATATCTGAGGAAATTCTTAACACCTACAAAATTTATGTAACCCCTCAGCAGCATGGATTTTATAAGGGTCGTTCTACAGCAACCAATTTAAGAGTGCTTTAAAAATTCTTGATAACATCCCTTGAATCGGGAAAGCAGGTCAATGTAATATATAAGGAAATGTCTAAAGCTTTTGACAGTGTCTGCCATTCATTACTGTTGAAAAAACTCTCCAATATTTGCATTGCAGAATGTTATCTAGAATGGTTTGGGTCTTACCTGTCAAATCGGAAACAGCCAATGGTGATTAATGGATTAGTTTCAGGAGAGGTGGCAGTAAAGTCTTGTGTTCCTCAGGGATCACATGTTGGTTCGGTTACTGTTCATAAATGATGTAGAGACATGTTTTAACTATTCAAATTGCCTCATGTATGCTGATAATCTGAAATTTTATAATGTCGTCTCTCCAGATTGCAGCAACTTATAGCAGGACAGAATTTCGGATTGGTGTAGTCGGTTGGTAGTAGAACTGAACATTAAAAAGTGCAATGTAGTGAGATTTTTACGAAGTAGTAATATCACTGAAAGGGAGTATTTAGTGGGGAAAAGTTTGCTAATGGCAGTTTCTTCTAAATGATCACCAAGGCTATACTGTGCCTGTATAATAAGGAGTGTTTTGGAGTACTGCTCTACTGTCTGGTGCCCCCTCAGACGTAATATCGAGAGATTGGAAAGGATTTAGAGGAGATTTACCAAATATTTACTGTTTAAACATAACTTCTCCTGCCAGGATACACTATACATTACTAGGCTTTTGCTTTGTGGTCTAAAGAGTCGCGAGTTTCGAAGAAAAGAGGCCATGTTGATCATTTTATATAAATTTACCAAATATTTACTGTTTAAACATAACTTCTCCTGCCATGTTACACCATACGTTACTAGGCTTTTGCTTTGTGGTCTAAAAAGTCTTGAGTTTCGAAGAAAAGAGGCCATGTTTATCTTTTTATATAAATTATTACATGGGATGGTGGTATTACCCTCACGGGGTTAGTTTTAATTCTCGCCCCACAAAGAAACACAAGACAATAACGCTTATTCTTTGAACTACCGCATCGCACAAAGTATGCTTTTACAGCATTCATTCAGACATCATTCCACTTTCGATATTTTTTAATTAAGTTTGACTGCTCTAAAAACGAAGCCACTTGCTCAGTAACTTGTTTCTACTCTAATTATTGTATTTTTCTAACTCAATCTTTTCTTTGTCTACTGTATTATTCTATATACAAATATTTTTATTCTGTTTGTAACTTGTTATATATCTATAGTACCATTTAGAATTATATTCTGTAGTGTGCTTCTTAATAAATAAATAAATAAACAGTTATGATGTTAAAAAGCTTTATATGGTGTTCTAAATTAAGCTTTTTTACACAATGATTAAATCTTATTGATGTAAGAAATGTGCGAATTATCTTGGACTGTACCACTTAAGACCGGAAATCCTACACTGAAACAAAAGCCCCGAATTTGATTTCTCGCGCCTTGTGAAACGAGTATTGTTCAAACGAAAACAATGTACATTGTATTAGCACTATTCGGTTTCGTTTACAGATTGGGAATCAAACCCAAGTAATATTGGTGTTTAGAATATATTGATTTTTTTTTGTTTTATTAAATACATGGGTTAACTTGTATGTTTTACACATACATATGTTACTACAAATCATCTAAATATAAAAAAATTGTAAATATATCAGTCAATTATAGCAACTTACATTATAAGTCCGGTAGGTAACTTACGAGTATTACAGTATGCGTTGTTTTGGAATATAAAAATAGAAACCTAACGGACGTGTATCGTATAATATATTATTTAATACTGTCTTTGTAATCTTTTTTAATGAATGAAAACTTATGTTTATTGAAATTTAAGAAATATTAGTGGACAATCTAACAATCGTATCACTTAAACGATGTTATAGCTATTGTTTTCTATAGCTAATTATTAATGAATTTTGCTTGTCACTCTCAAATAAGTAAAACCAAATATTTTATTTCTTATATTTTTAAGTGAGAAGATTTCAAAGTCAAAGCTTACAAATAACTGCTTCCTAGTAACAATAACATGGCAGTGTTGCTGGCAACACATTACGGTTTCAGATACTGTAATATTACAATAGGGTATCAAATACTGCAGTGTTCTATTTACCGTCCGCTAGTCATTACAGGGTAAACAGATTTACTAGACAGTATGAAATGACGTATATTTTTTACGATGCTCAATTAAAGTAATATAATGCATCTAAAAATAATATTCAAGCTTTTCGAGGCACGTTCCTCATATGACCATAAAAAGTGTCCTATAAAGTGGTAGTAAAAAAGTCCTCAAGAGATCGGTTTTATCTAATTTCTAGGAAGTTATTTCAATAATATTTTTTTATTACAAAAGCGAAAATAACCGATATATTCAGATAAATAATTAAGTAAACTATGTGCGGTGCTAAATAGCGTCAAGTTCAAGCTTTAACTTTATTAAAAGAAGGAAGGATTTACGATAAGGGAAATCCCAGTTAAAACTAACATTCTCACAGATTTTTTAAATAAAAATCTTGTCACATTACGAAATATATATGTAATTTCTTGCCCAGTATTAAAAGTAGGCCCCCCTCACTGGTTTCTCTCCTGTGCATCTTGCGACCCTCTTGTCCCTCTTGAGATGATCATCCTATAGAATTATAGATAATAAATTCAAGCCGCTAATAAAGAACGTCTACATTAATAATTCCTCCATACATAATTATAATTTCAAAATTATTTTGGGATCAATAAAATACACATAATTTTTCACCTATATATTTTTACTTTTAGGTTAAACTTTAACAAACATTCTAATACACAGTGAGGTAATTGCCCAATATTTCCTAAGATAAAAGGTAAATATCAAAAATACTTGGAAAATAAAAAGAGGAAATAGATCTTATGGATACATAGGAGGACTTAAGACAAAAAATGTTGGGGAAGGGGATCTACAGTTTCGATACCTAGAGTAAAGAATCACCCTATAACATATTTTATCTACGTCCGTGAGTTAAGAAGCTCTTAACCCACGCATTTTGGGTGAGTTAAGAGCTTCATTACCGCACTCCTTTTTATTACCGCACGTATTTTCACTGATTCATTCTTTTTTAATTTAAAATTTGTAATATAGGAAAAGCGAACAAGACTTTTATAAATCATTTTATTAATTGTAAATATTAATAATACAATCTTTGCAATTTTTCAAATAAATTCCTGACGAAGCAGCCACGTCTGGTAAATTTGTAGTCTATACATTGTTTTCATTATTTAAACTGGTCGTCTGATGGCCTTGTTTAATTTTTTTCCGGGTCTCGTCCAAAGTTTCTCCCGTTTCACCCCGAATTTTGAATGCTATTTTTCTTTTATTTTCCGCAGAAAATTTTCAATGTAGTTTTCCGCAATGCCTTCCTGTTAGAATGTCAGCTCCTGAATCTGCCAATAGGGACGTAGATGATCTTCGGAAGCAATGCTCCGTATATTCTTCTGGATGTTCAAGTTTGAGATACAAAGCAATTAATTTTGTTTTGGCAAGGATCCAAAAGAATTAATTCTAACCATTTGCTTCATACACACACCATTTCGAAATTGGATGAAAAATCTACCATGCGATGTTACACGGGCAATGATTAATGTATTTTCATTGAACCATGTCTATGTCTTGAATATTTCCAGATGTTACATAGAATTCCCTGGCTATTTTCGTTTTCGGTAAAAAAAATGAAAAGATCGCCATTCATCCTTGACATTTTCCAACAACGAATTTGTTAACTCCTCTCGCCTGCAAGCTCCTGACTTTTTTGATTGATATCCCTCAGATTTTCTTTTGAGGAAGGCTACTAAATTTCTAAATTTGCTGATATCAATATTGAGTTTCATAAATATTATTGTTCTTATCATAGAATAAAACGCCCAGAGAGATGAAGGCCTATAGTTAGTAGATAACTCCCCGAAGTATACAATAAGTACCTTTTCATTCCCATACTTCTACACATTCTTCTCTCTGCACCATTTTTGGAACCTATTGAAAATATATTCCTATTTTGGCCTGGATTTTCGGGAAGCAACCCGTCAATTGCCCTGAATGCTTCCTGCTCAATATCCGAAGGAATGCTTCTTTCTGAATCACTCATTTTGACTAAAAAAATTAAAACTGTCTATAAGATGTTACGTAAACTGACATTGCTCGGGGTAAAGCAGAGTGGCAGGGTTAAAGTGCAAACAGGTAACAGCTAATAGAAAGGTGTTTTATGCTTCCTCTAAACTTTTTGAAAAATTTGTTTAATAAAAATATGTGTGTATTTTAACAGTCGTGCGTCGGACGTAGATAAAATGTTGTACAATACATGTGTAAATATCTATTATTTCACGTTACACCAACATCAAAACAAAGACAACACTATCCTTGCCTGGAATGTGTCCTACCATTCCGCAGGCACAATGGTCCGTTAAATGACGATCGCGATTTCGCTCTTTTTAGAGCTCATCGAGCCGCCATAAACTAGCGAGCTCCGTGTAGGGAAAAGGCGCAAAATGAAATCACAGAAACAACTACCCTGCTGACTAATACCACGACAAGCATTGAATTACACTATTGACTGTAGTAATATGTTAATATAGGGTAATTCGAGGATATGACCAGGTTTTAAAATTTCATGTTAACATTTTTAAACGTTAAATTAGAATTGCCGTTTATTTTTAAAACGGGTTTTTAGTGAGTTAGGAACTGTTAAAGTTAACTAAACAAACTCCTTGTAGAGAATATAGTAGAGCACGATACAATATTTTGGTAGAGCTTTTTATTTATTATTAACTTGACATCAGTCACCATACAACAATTAACGGGTAAAAAACATAATTACATGGTTATACAAAAGTAAATATGAAGATGTGTATACTACACATTAAATAATTTTAACAGAAGTTGCGTCATTAGATCAGCAGCTTGGTTGCTAGTTTCAATTTTTCTAACTTCGACCTCCTCCTCTATAACCACTTCACGTAAGAAAAAATGTCTGAATCTGATATGCTTGGTGCGCCTGTGAAACTCGGGATTCTGAGCAATATATAACAGAGGAATTCTTTTTAGTCCAATTATTTCCTGGTAAAGTCTTTTCAACCATACTAACCTTTTTGCAGCTTTACTTGCAGCAACTATTTCTGTTTCATTTCTAGAAATAGCCACTGAAGATTGTCTTTGGCTAAGCCAAGAAATTACTCCTTCAGCATAGAGATAAGCAACCCCTAAAGTTGAACGGCCTGTACTGTCATCTCCACCGTGATCAGCATCACTAAATCCTTCTAACATGGGTGAATTATAGTTTTATTTATAAAGAATACCATAACTAAATGTTCCCTTTAGATATCTGAAATTATCTTTACTTGAACAGTAAGTATCTCCATGGGTAGGATTTTCCAAGTTTCTAGAAACCACTCCCACAGCATATGCTATATCTGGTCTGGTGCTATCAAAGCCCTAACAGCTTGTCTGTAAGGACATTCTGTATCTTCTACATCTTTTCCTGACTCATTAGTCCCTTTTAGAATTGGAGTAGACGCTGAATGACAGTCACTCATGTGAAATCGCTCAAAATCTTAAATCTTAAGCATTACTTAAAAGTGCCCTTATAGTACCAGACTTCATGAGCCATAATCAATGCCCTTTCTCTGCGTAAACCCATTTACAAGGAATAGCTCTTTTGCCTTTTGGTAAATTCTCAAGAACCCAAGTATTATTCTCTTTGAGGAAGACCTTCACCTGAATGCAATAAAGTCCTTGCCATTTCCACAATCGTTCGGTTGTCTCTTTTAGAACAACCATTTTATTGAGGTGTGTAGGGCATTGTTCTTCTATGTCGTATTCCGTCGTATGTTCTTTTAAGATTTGGTCAACCTTGTTACAAGCAAATTCACCTCCATTGTCGCTTAAAAATTCTTTTATAGCATACATGGAAGCTTTGATTTCGGCCAAAACGATTTTTAGTTTTTCTGCTACTTCAGATTTTTCTTTCATGAAATAGAGAGAACGATATCTACTAAAGTCATCTTTAAATAGAACAAAATGTCTAGCCAGGGAAACTTCAAACGGTCCACATACATCAGCATGAATAAGTACACCTGGTGACTTCTCTTCGCAGCCTTCACAAAGTTCAGTGTCCAAACTAGCATTTATTCCAACTTCTCATGATGAAACCATTTTAATGTGTCTTTTATTTCTGAATAAACGTTTTTCACTGCTAACTTGAACAATCCACCTTTCCTACGTCTTGTTCCAACTATAATGTTTTTTCCATCAATCTTAAAAATGCAGATTTCTGAAATGCTTGAAATAAATTTGCTGTTTGAATTCCTGTCTTGGGCTGACAAAACAGAAAACAAATTTTTCGTAATCTTAGGTACCATCCAAACATCAGCAAGTCTAAGTTTTGTCTTCTGATTATTGACATTAGCTTCAATGGTAACAGAATTTTTTCCTAAAGCTTCAATTTTCCCCCATTTGCTGTGATTACTATATGCGCCTCCTTAAGTTCAAAGCTCTGAAGCAAACAACTTTGATTGCAAATATAATTGTTGCTCCATTACCCACAAATGAGATATCTTTATTGGTTTCTGTACTACATACATCACCTGTAACAGCTACTGAAGTAATATATACACTATTGACAGATTCACCAAGACCTTGATTCTTTGGCTTTGAAGGTGTTCCATCAGTTTTCCATTTTAAACACTTTATGCCAGAGGCGGCTCTTCCATAGGGTCATTTGGTCAATGACCCCCAAAAATATTTCAGAAAATAAATTATTCGTTTGACCGTCCCTCCTAACAGTTGTAATAAAACGCGAACGTTAGTTACGCTACACTATTAACCGCGGCGGTTCGAATAGTCTCGTTGCTTTCCTTAGGCATAAGCAAGATTTCACAGCTACTGAGCGGCAGCCGAACGTGATAGTAAATGGAATATGAAATCGCGATTTGGGTCATCAGCCGGTCTCTTCTCATAATTCGATGGATCGGTCGCGGCATCACGTCGGCATGCGGAAGTTCAATTGTTCAGAGGTCGATATTCTAACTCGATATTGTTTCGGACGTTTTTAATCGATGAAAATTGATTTATATACTGTTGTTTGCAATATATATTTTTTTATTTTTATGATCCATGTGTGAGTTGGAATTATACAGGAAATAAAATGTTGGTAGTGACTAGTGCAAAAAAATAAACAACTAAAAAGTGCTTACGAACTTAATTTTGTAAAAATAACCAATTTCAAGGTGGTCTATGTTTGAGTTGTGAATGTAGATGAAATAAAATGTCAGTAGTGCAAAAAAATTAAACAACTAAAGAGTGCTAACGAACTTAATTTAGAGAAAATAACCGGTTCAAGGTAAGTGGTCGCAATTTGCCAGAACTTAGTATACGACAAACTAGTAAAGACAAAAATAAAGAGGTTCATCGACATTTTCGCAACGAAACTATGTACGATTTAGCTAACTGGATATGTGGTTGTGAAGTCTCTAACTCATTTTACTGTTATATTTGTTTGTTGTTTTCTAAGGACTCGTCGGACTCATTGTGGTGCAAAACCGGTGTTAAAGACTTAAAACACTTAAAAGAAAAAATAAAAAAACATGCGTTTTCTGCAGATTACATGAAAATGTATCCAAAAATCGTTATATTTTAAACAAAATTATAGATTGTGTAAAATTTTGTGGGGCATTCGAGCTGACACTACGTGGCCATGATGAAACGGCTTTGTCTGAAAATCCAGGAGTTTTTCGAGAGCTTTTAAATTTGGTTGAGGAGTTGGGCTAAGGTAGACTATCCGCTTTAGCAATGTTAAGTATTGAGAAATCGTTTATAAAAGGAATGTGCGTGCAATTTTAACGAACGTGTCATTCAGCATTTTTCCAATTCTAAAGAACGAAGAGTAAACCTGAACTTCAAGAGAATTTAAAGCTCAATTTAAAGATATTATTTTTATTTTCAGTATGCCCATTTTTAAATTTGTTATTGACCTCCCAATATAATTCACCACCAGCTGCCACTGCTTTATGCGCTACCTTTGTGCAATAATGGCATATGATCTTCTTGGATTTACCACCGAATCTCTTTAAAGCAGGATTTTCTACTATTAGGGTTCATGATTTTTCTCATTTTTACTGGACAATACTTTTTCATAATATATATATATATATATATATATATATATATATATATATATATATATATATATATATACTTTACTAGCATCCATATCGGCTAAAACCCACAACTTTCTTTGTACTGGAAACTCTACTCTCTTGGGAACCACGCTCTGCTATCATGTTAAAGTTAGCTAAACAAATATCTTGTAAAGAATATAGTAGAGCACGATAAAAGCTTTTGGTAGAGCTTTTTATTTATTAATAGGTTGACATCAATCAGTATACAACAATTAACAGGTAAAAAACATAATTACAGGGTTATACAAAAGTAAATATGAAGATGTATGGAACTCCGTTTTACTTTTTAGGCTGCTATATGCCCGATATTAATTTAAATTGAATGGGACTTCATTATGGCAATTTATTTTATAATATTACAATAAAAATGTATTTTTAACTGAATCCTTGGAACATCCAGAGCTAAAGCCTTCATATAGATTTTTAACTATCAATTAATTTGATTTAGCTATTAAAATGAATGTCAGGATATTTGGATGGGTCTTTACAAAATTAATTCAATTTTCATTATATTAATATAATTAAAATGCATTTTTTGTTATTATAATGTAATTTTATTACTTACAAATTTGTTGATATCAATATTTATCCAATATTTAACGAATACCTTTGTAGTATTCTGTGGAAAACAATATAACCGATTATCAATTTTTATGAATGGTATTTTTATTTACAGCAATTTCTATGGTTATCTATTTTCATTGAAACCAATTTCCATTGATATCAATTTCTATTGAATACAAGCCCTCGAATGCATTTTTATTATCGGAAGTTTCGCCATCTATAACCACGCAAAAGAAATATGTGTTTACGTGAGTGCGTTCGAGAATAAAATTCATTCGCGAATGTGTCGTCATAGGAAAAAGAAGTCTTCGCGCCAAAAAAGTTTTGTAAAATTCTGGAGCCTCTCTGGTCTGGTATTCTGTGTTCTGAAGTATGAGCCGACTTCGTTGGTTTGCGTATTGCGCTAACATTGGATTGCATTCTAATAATCCTGCTTGCTGAATTTTTAATATCATTTGTGCAATAAAAGACGATGATACGGATCGAATTCAAACCCGTCTTTCACGCGCAAGTACGTCACATCGATGTACAGCGTTTGGGAGTCAAATAGGCCGTAATGCATTGTCATTTGAAAACGTTTGTAGAATTTACGCTTCAATAAAATGTTTGTAAAATTATTAAACTAATTATTTTGAATCTATAGATTTTATTTTCAATACTGTTTATTATGTCCTACCTGTTCAGTTACAGGCAGTAGAAATCGAGATTGAAATTATAATCGAAAAACAAAAGTGACAGATATAAGATATTTCAAATTTCCAAAATAACACATTTTCAAAAATACGGATTGTTGCTTACCGTCAAGCTGTTAAGATAAATTTAAAAATGGTAATTTAGGATATATTTACTATAATAATAGAACAATATGGTTTTAGCTACCTGGATAGGGCACTTTTGAACCTGGTTTGTATTTTTCAATTGCAAGTAAAAACTAAAAATGTCAATAGACGGCACTAGTGCAGCAACTCAAGTAACAAATGTTATAAAATATAAATGGAAGTTTCCCCTGCAATTATTCTACTTGCAGCATTCTTAACCTTTGTTTTAAATTAATTAATTATTTTAATCAAAATAAATTTCACGAATCCTCACGATGAGCACTTTAGATAATCTGATATTTGTAAACTTCAATTTTATTTTCTTGCTGAATGCTAAAGAGACGGGCGAGGGCATACAGTTGTAAGTGTATAGTGTTGTAATCATAATTTTATAAACAATGAGTATTAAAAGGGGACTCGTACGTTGCGTTATAGAGGCTGCTTTCTAGAAGCAAAAAGGCCTACCTACTACTTACGATGGTTGGGGCTCATCTGGGCGAGGCGAAGTTTTGCGGTGACAAAAAACGTTCAATGGGTTTTACGTATTTGGGGGCCCTTCGGCCGCAACTCAAAATTTACATGATGACAAAAAAAAAAGAAAAAATCCTCAGTTTTGTATTTCACTCGCTGATGTCTCCCGGGGCCCCCACCACATTTCAGCCTTACGCGTTGTGGCGTTTGCATTTCAATCATTAAATCCTTGCCAAAACATGACGCGCAAGCTCTGTACTGGGGCCACTGCCGACGCGACGGCGGGGCCTGAGGCAGTGGTGGGCCGTGAGTATATGAAGTGGGAGGGCGAAGGTAAAAAATAGTATTCGCATGACGTGCGACGCCCACGGTTCGGCAAACCACTTTCAACACTTCGAGATTTTAGTTTTAAATAAATTTGTACACGCTATTGTCACAGATTACAAAACAATCTGTGAAGTAACATTTATTTTCTCGGTTAGTGATAGTGCCTGATTCTGTTGTTGATCAAAGGTTTATAATTTGAATCGGCCATTGAATTCTGATTTATTTTTTAATTTATCAAATATATATATATATATATATATATATATATATATATATATATATATATATATATATATATGTATACAACCATTATTGTTAAGCCCCCGTTTATACAATGATATAACAATTTCAATCAAACAACGCAACCTTTATTTTATTAATAGGTGTAAAATAAAGCAATGAATGTTCTTCCAGCAAAAGCTGAATCTGATTTTTTAGATTTTTTATCCAAAAATCTATTTTTATGTCCTGAAATCTGAAATGCGTGTTTAAACGTTCTATCTGTAACACCTCCACTTTGGGTTTTTACCTATTTTATTTTATGATATATATTACTGTATAGTGTATCTAAAGTCGATTGAGACAGCGGAAAATTTGGGGTACGCTCAATTTACTACACCACTTATATCAAATACATTTATTTTTATTCAGTTGACAGGTCCCCGTACAAACAGCGAACCTTCGCGACGCAGTCAACGTGGACTCATTATAAAATTTGTTGGCGGAGAATCAGAGTTAAGCACTTTGATTAGTTATATCCATAATTCAAGTTCAGTTAGATTTTTGGAGACGTTGATTTAACAACAAATTGCACAAAAAAGATATATTTTAAAATATTTGCGTCGCCTGCACTTGTTCAAAGATCTCGGGTCATCAGTGTTTTTACTTACCTTGTAAAAGAAAAGTATTGTAATCGTGAAAAAATTACCCTTCGAGATTTTTTCTGATCTTTACGTTTCAGGGTCCCTAGATAAACATTTTTTTCTCAATTGTGTCGATCTGTCTGTTGGCTAAAATTTGAAGTCAATCGGTTAAGTTTAGTTTTAGTTATGCCGCGATAGCTAAAAAACTACTTAACCGATTGACTTCGAATTTTAGTCAAAAATTAAGGATCATATCGGGATGACGTGGTAACATTTTGAAAAAAATCAAATATGGAAAAACAAAATGGCGGCGTAGTGAAATGTTAAAAAAATTATTACTAAAAAACTACTTACCCAATTTGCCTAAAATTTTGCACAAAAACCAAGTATTATATAGAAAACAAAATGAATGATAAAAATTTGGTATTAATACTAGATGGCGGAACAAAATGGCGGCTTAATAAAATATTTAAAAATTCAGCACGAAAAAAATACTTAATTTCATTTTCAAATTGTATGCCATAACTAATTATGGTATAGAGAAGAACTAGTAAAATTGTAGTATTAATGCAAAATCGCGGAACAAAATGGTAGCCAACCAAATAAAATATTTGTAATCCAAAAAAATAAATTTCTCAGGTTTTAGATATTTTTAGGTTTTAGCGCCTCTAGATGCCAAAAAATATGTTTTATCAATTTCGTCAGTCCATCTGTCGGTTTGCCAGTTTGTCTGATAGTTCGAGACATTGCTTAGAAACTATTCATCAGATTGACTTGGGATTTTAGTCAAAAATTAAGGGTCATTGGGAAGGACCTGGTAATATTTTGGTAAAAATCCAATATGGCAAGGCAAAATGGCAGCCTGGTGAAATATTAAAAAATTAAGGCCAAAGAAAATATTTTTAACCGTGAAAAATCAGACTCTCAAGTTTTATATATTTTAAGGTTTTAGCTTCCCTAGATGACAAAAAATAAGTTTTATCAATTCCGCCGATCTCTCTGCCTGTCGGTCAGTTCGCGGCATAGCTTAAAAACTACTTATCAGAGTGATTTAAAATATACAATACGCAAATTCAAAAACCTCTCTGAACGATTTAATGTTTTACGAAGTATTTTACTTTTAGCCACTATTTACTTCAACCCCTCAAAATCAAATAAGTTTTAAAATTGAAATATAATATATATACCCGATACCGTACAAAATGACAACGAAACTTTAAATTTTTATCCCCTTCTTTTTCCCCTCTGTAATTACAAAGTAAATATATTATCAAGTAGGTTACAATTGGAATAATCTTATCTTTATACCCATAAAGCCATAAAAATACGTTTTATGCGTTTTATTTACGGAGAATACATTTTTTTTTAATTTAGCTTAGCTATTTCGCCCCCCTCCCCTGAACAGATCAAATAAAAAAACTAATTGAAAAAATGTTAAATGCGAATAAATAAAGAAAAAAGAAAGTACTAATAAAAATTAATCTGTTTTACAAAAATAAGTTTAAATTTCTATCACGCCGCCTATGCTTCACAATGAAATCGCCGACTGTTGACGGATTTTTAGTTTTTATGTTGTCACAATTGACTTTAGATACACTTTAGCAGTGTTGCCATATCTTCTTTTAGTTCCGAATTTCTGCTATTAACTTTTGTTTTTTTTAATGGGGAATATTATGCCTTTATTTGCCGATTTTTTAAAATACTGCATATTGTTGTGGAGTATCATTATATATTACTCGCAAAGGCTAACCCGAAGAGCGACATTAAAAAAAATGTGTTTTTCTAAAAAAATCGTTTAACTAATATTTAAATGGGTATAAAAGATATTTAGTGGAGGCTTCTTGGAGGTAAGTTAATAGTTTTTGCCAAATCACAGCACTCTAGATTGAAAAATAAAAATTAACTAAATAATAGCATTCAATGTGAGAATTATATATGGTTGTACTTGGAATATCTCAACCATTGAGATGGTATACCGCAATGGTCCCCACGAATCAAAACACGAAAACATATACAGGGTGTTACAAATTCGAGGTACAAGCATTGAGATCTTGGAAATCGTAAGAGATACAACGTCAGTTAAAATAGGGTAAAGTTGCGCAATTTAACATCGAATAATAAATAGTTGACAAAGTTAGAAAATTCTGACTACCTCCGAGAATATACGTACGTAAAATCAGCTATATACATTTTATTTTTTTCAGGCTGCATTTGAAGAGATATCACAACATAAATTTTATATCTTTATAGCTACTTTTCATTATCAACAAGATGGTGCACATAGATTTGAAATTCGACGTTTCTTCTTCGAGGTCAGTTCAACTAATTTTTTTTTTAATAGACCTGCATTTTTTATTTTGTTTTTTTAAAAGCCCTTGACTTCTAAAAACCAATGCTGTAATGCACTCATTCATTTAGGGTACTTAAAATTTTCCTTTGCGAATTTGGCGAGATCCTGGTTTTCTGTATCTCTCTAACACATTGGCTTTTATGGAAAAAGCTTAAATCTACTGTTCCAACATTAAGTGTGTTAGTTTTGGGAGGTCGAACGTTTTTTAATAGTTAAATAAAAAAGACAGTTCCGTATTCAAAAAAAAATTAAGTTGATTTTCAATCTGAGTGTACATACTGTTTTCGTAGGTAAGTATTGGTTACAATTCACAGTGTATCAAATTTTAATAAATTGTCTCTAAAAGTTTAAAAGGTGCATTATATAAACTAAATAAAAAACAAAATCTTCGACACCCCGTATCTCTAAAACAAAGCATTTCTGCACATGTCTATAGGAACTTTTATTCATAATTTTTTATGTAAAAAGTACCCCTAAAATTACATTATGACTTTTAGTAACACTCTGTATTTAGGTTCAACATATACTATATGTAGGTATCATAATTTTTTTATGTAAAAACTACCCCTAAAATTACATAATGACTTTTAGTAACACCCTGTATTTAGGTTCAACATATACTATATGTAGGTACATATGAATATGATTCCAGGTTTGAATCCAGAAAGAAATCACCATGTCGTGGATTCGTATCGAAAGATTCTCTAGTATCTCTACATGACAAGAAGGGTACACGTAGCTTTAAATATTTACCGTTATTACAGTTAGAAGTGGAGGCATTAAATCTAATACAAGACACAACCATCAATCGGTTTTTATGATCTATAAAACTATCACATATTTTGCCCTGGCTTACATCCATAATATGTGCCTGAGGACCAGAGTGTAAGAACTAAAAATTAAAAAAAATCAGCTTTGTAGATTACACTTGTGTATTGAGCAAAGAGACCTTGTAAACAAAATTACCAAGCTAATAGGGCATGCATGCTATGTTTTTGTTTTAGGGTATTCTTCAATATAACATGTTCTGCATTCCAGTATACGACAGTTTCGGCTTTGGGTAGGTGCAGGAGACAAATGCACCCCGCACTCCCTTCCCCCGTATAAATATAAACACTAAGTCAAAAGTTTGGCTCTACCATATATGTAGGTGCATTAGACCAGGAAATCACAAATATCGTCGTATTTTAAATATAGGGTTGTTTATCGTATTCCCCAATGATTTAATAACTAAGTATTTCCAATCGAACAATAATTAATCACGTTTCAACTGTCATTGATTACCTACGAATATGTTTTTCATTATTCGCATCCGACTCGTCATGACGTCATGCATAACACAGTCGGTTAATTTTAAATGCACATTTAAATCTTCGAACGCATGACTAGCCAGAAACTCGGGTATTAAAAAATTACAGATTTCTGCTCTTGTTGTCCCTACTTTGCACTAGATCGCTTCACGTCCGATAATTAAAATTGAAACAAGGTGGCTGCATTCAATGAAAATTGATATTCACAAGAATCGACATTAATAAAAATTCGAAATCAAAACAATGCATATTAAATAAAACCAGTTACCTTATACCCCCTAATCATTTAAATTCCACAACTCTTATACAATTAAATCTAGTATTAACTTTTATTTATTTATTCAAATGTATATTTCAAGTATTTTAATTTTTAGGGTGTTAATGGAATTGATATTTAAAAAAAATGATGTCGTAAAAGATGCTTTAATTTTTTTTGATATGCGATAAAATTAAATTAATTTTTTTTATTACATGACTTCTTAAATTAGATTTGCCGTCATACGGTTGAAATAAATGAATCTCCACAAAGTCTTTATTGCATTCTAATGTTTTCTGTATTAATATTAATTTAATGCGATCCAGTTTGAAGCAATTACATTTTAATAAGAATCAATATATTAAATATTTAAACAGATTTTTATATATGGCATTTATTTCATACCAATTTTTATCAACATCGATTTGATGAAATGCAATAACTAAGGAAAGACGCATGTATATAGAAATTTTAAGTAGGCTCTATACGTGTTAAAAAAGGATAAACAACTACTTTTTTGTGATATCAATTGAAATGGTCTGCAAAGAAATTGCTTATCATAACAATGTCATTCGGTAAAATCGGTATCCGCAAAAATTCGATATCGGAAGAATTAAAACGAATAAAAATTGTATGCAGGTAGCATCATTTATATGTTTTGCAATTAAATTTGGTATCAAAGACGCGTATGACTAAAAAGTAAAACGGCGTTCCATAAAGATGTGTATATTATATAATATAATTTAAAATATTTTAACAATAATATATATTAAATAACTAAAATGCATGAAAAAATTAAACTTATAATTCATAAAAAAACAAAAACCATCTCCCCCACAGTAGTGAGATGACGCAACTGAAAAAAAAACGTATTTTGGCCAAAATGTCACTTTGCACACAACACTACCATAGTCGTGGCAAAAGTTAACAAACTTGGAGCAGAAATCGTGAAACCATTGGGAGCAACATAAGGACTTAACTCAGTCGTCAGATTTTGTGGTTTGGGAATACGTTAAAATTTCTGCCAGCTGCTTGTTCCTTCGTCGATCCGGATTAACGTCAGCAAAAAAATACTGGAATAGGCGAGATCATATCCGGTATTTTTCCAGGGGTACGTTTCGCAGGAGTATTTGCATTAGTTTCTGCAGGCGGTTCATTTTGTTTTTCTGGCACAGTTTTACCTACAGCTTACCAACTGCAGCAAGGTTAGGTTAGGTTGTTGATTATCATAAGTTAAAGCCTTAGAAAAACTTTGAGAACTACCATCAGGCATTTGTTTATTTTCACCTGCTTCAGGGATATCTACCATGTTATTATTTTGGGTCAAATAGCCAGTACCATTATTAACAGTTACAGACTTGTTCCAACCTTCAACAAGTAACTTTCCAAACTGTAATCTGGTGATGCGGCGTTATTTTTAATGTATACATTGCAAGAAACATCTATCTAGCGGTTGCAAACATTGTGTCGAATGACTTGGCAAACAAAATAATATGATGTGTCTAGCACACTATTCTAGCATCTCCACGTTACTGCAGTGGAAAGCATGATCATGAAGCAATAACAAAACTGTCCATGTCGGCTTTCCAGAACAAACTGATCTTTGAGCCATTGAAAAAATATGTCACTGTTGACAAAGGCCGACTTTTCCGACATGTAGACTAAGGATCCCGAGGGCATCTCATCGTCAAACTCTTATTTTTTATTTTTGCATTTCATTATTCAAGTACGGGGAAGAAAGGCGCCTTTCGCATTACAAAAAGCTATGACCGTGATGGTTTCGCCCTTTTCACCGGAACTGAAACTTTTTAAGCAATGGCATGCCCCGGCCTATGAATTATCTGTAGACCAGTCTCGTCCATGTTAAAAATATGCCCAGGTTTACCCAGCAGTTCTTTTTCGGTCAGAGTATTTTCTAGCAGCTGAAAATAAACCTCAACCCTCAACGTCTTTTTTTTTTGTTCATATCCACGAATCGATTAATGGAGACCCCTTCTGCTTTTCTCACTGACAACCTTGGGTTTCTCAAAAACCTGAAGCCATGGAAAACCAGATAATCTCGATTCTTTACAAAAACGATGTGTTCGGCCAATTTAAAATCCGTACTTCGCACGTCGGTTCGAGTATAGGAAAATCTGTTTTATTTTTTTAAGTTTTAGGATGTTTGACCTTTTTAAGCAGCTTCGTCTAATGTGGAGAAGGGCTCAAGAGAGGGCTTTCTTTACATCATTTCTCGATCATGTTAAACAAATTGTAAAACTCCGCCTTTATCTTTAATATCTGTATTATGTTATGTTAAGACCATAGACTTCTTATAGGTTTTCCTGTAATCTATAGATAAAGAACTGTTTTCTGTATTTTTGTCAACATTTTTAACACAGTAGTTTTTGAGATAAGGGGCGGATTGGTCAATTTACATTTATTTTGTTAAATAACTTTAAAACTATCTATTTTAGAATTATAAAAATAATATATTTAATCCCTTATAAGAAACCCTTTGATTTGATATGTCACACCTTACAGTTTGCAAAACTTTTTTTTTATTTTTAAATTTACCCCCAAAAGTGACCCCAATATTAAAATTCATTTATTTATCTTACACGTCCGTGTTTGGGTTACAGAGATATATATGTGTACCAAATTTCAGCTTAACGGACCAACAGACACACGAGCGGTTTAATAAAGGTTCCATTTTTTCATTCGAAAGTAGAGAACCTTAAAAAAAATAATAATGAGCCATATCACCTCAAAAGTAAGTGACCCATCTATCCCCGCCGTGAGAGGAGAGATGGCTAACCTCACAAACTGAGCACATTTTAAAATATTCGCATTTTAAAGTTATACAACAAATCTTGAATGTTTTTACTTACTTGAGACAATAAGTTAACCAGAATTATTGTTAAATTTAAATTTCACTAGCACAAAGAAGGAATTAATAAAAATATTTCTGTCCCAACCGGATCACAATATAAATAATATTTAAATAGGCTTTTAACCATTAAATACAGACGGTGCAGCAGCTTCTTTAATATAAACTGAAGTACATCATGATGGCGCCTTTACTCATGTAGTCATCTGTAACACTAGCGGTGGCGCTGTTCTAAATGACGGATAACAAGGTAAACAAAGACAATACGATCCTTGCCTGGAAAAGACTCTGCAATTCCGCAGGCGTAATGGTCCATTTTAGTTAAACGACAGACATTTCGCTCTTTTTAGACCTCATCGGATCGCTATCAACTAGCAAGCACCGTCTAGGGCAACGCAGTAGCACAAAATGCAATCACAGAAACAAATATTCCGCCGGGTAATATCCCGACCGGCACTGACTTACATTGCTCCGCCTCACTTTCGTTGTGAGTAATAATGTCAATAAGGACAATACGATCTTTGTTTCTATAGTTCCATTTTGTGCCTTTGCCCTACACGCTAGTTTATGGCGGCCTGTTAAGCTCTAAACAGAACGAAATCCGGATCGCGATTTAACTAAAATTGATCATTTCGCCTGTGGAATTGCAAGACATGTTCCAGAGAAAGATCGTATTGTCCTTGTTATGACGTAAAACATATTAACACCATTACTCCCCACGAAAGTCAGGTGTCAACAGTGTAATTCAATTCCGATCGTAGTATTAGCCAGCGAAGTAGCTGTTTCTGTGATTCCATTTTGTGCTTTTGCCCCACACGGAACGCGATAGTTTATGGCAGCCTGATGAGACCTAAAAAGAGCGAAATCGCGATCGTCGTTTAACTAAAATGGGTCATCGCGTCTGCGGACTTGCAAGATATGTTCCGGAGAAGAATTGCATTGTCCTTGTTATGAAGTTGGTGTAATGTGAAATACAACATATTAAAAAAGTATATAAGTTTCTCGAAAACCAATGTCTTTTGAACATATGTTACGAGACAAACTCTAGGTAAAGGCAATTTACTACTTTTGTTTCTTTAGCTCTATGACAATCTCTAGAAATAAACATTTTAATAAGTAGATGGTAACATTTAACAATTGTAGCAATAGCCAAGAATTTAAAGAGCACATAACTTACCATAAAATAGCTAGGTATATTTACGTTTAATATCCATAAAAGTTTAGTTATTTATGTTATACTGAGAACAAAAAGAACAAATGACAAATAGGCATATACTTATTATATTATAACGTTATAACTATGGCAGGTAAAAAGTACATTTTGAAGGTGATAAAAAATAGATACAACAGCGAAGAAAACAAGGGGTTGATTAGTAATGTAAAGGACAATAATCTAGCTCGTAATAAAAATAAGTAACTCAACAAGTAATAATAAGACAAGAAAATTATGGATTTTTCGAAAATCAATTCTACCTATATTCTATTACAACCGATCGAGCGTTCTCAATCTAGGTCGGTCCTAAAAATGATTTCTTATAATGGGCCTCTTAAAATAAAAGCTCTTTAGGCCACTCCCTAAATACCTACAGGGATCCCTGCCTAGGACGCGTGACGATTAAAATTGTTTTTTTTGTTCAATAAGGTAGATACTACCGGATTTTTCATTTTGCTGGAAAATACATACGTAGGTACCTACTTTTGGCTAGAAAACTATTTACCTATTTATTACTTAAATAATCAAATTTACGAAGTTTATCCTGTTAAGAGGGAACTGCAGTATTATGGATCATTTGCAAGCCTTCCGCTGCTGCAATTTTATGTTAAACCTATAAGAGATATGTATTAGCTTCAATGTGATTTCAATAGGGAAATATGTATAGTTAGGCGCTAAATGCGATTTTATATAAAAAAATCTAATCTAGAATTATAAAACAGAAGTAGATTTGTCCATTTTCTACCATTTTTTGACCACTTTTTGACGCAAATACCGTCGGATATAATTTTTTTTCCACAAAATGGCTCTTTACCGCCTTGCATTGATCCTTTGTCTACGTAACTGCAAAATTTGAAATAGTCAATCGTACTCATGTCTTTGTATTTCTGCAGCGCGTGAACCCTTTTGAACCCATTTTTAAACGAAATGTAATTTAAATTGCCTATACATACCACATTGTCGTACGTGCAGGAAGGTTTTTCTAATACGTAGGTACCTTTTCATCTTACTTTGAACTTGACTAGACCTTGTCGCTAGTTTTTCACTTTTTCGGTGCAGTTCTCCCTTAAGGTAGTATTCTTTGTTTATACATATTACATGGTTTATGTATAGGAAGAATGCGTATACAAAAATAATAAAAAATATTCTTTCCACTTTTTAATAAGCCGGCATAGACTCTTGATAGCCCCACTGATGTTTTTCCTTATTCCCTCTTTTAACTAGAGTTTCTGTATTTGTGTTTCCAACCCCATTCAACTATATAAACTTGGTTGGTAGAAACCAATGATACTAAATCTTGAACAACATTAAGTACAGGGGATATAGCTCAGTGGTAGAGCATTCGACTGCAGATCGAGAGGTCCCCGGTTCAAACCCGGGTGTCCCCTAAGGAGTTTTTTTTATTCATAAAGTTTTTCTAAATTATTAAAATATAAAATTTTAAAAAATTAGGTACTCGAATTCACTATTTTGGAACTTGGAAGGCGCCAATGACAAAAATTCAACTTAAATAATTTATATAGGACTATAACCTGAAAACAAAATGAGTTTTTTACATTTTGTAGACATATTTTTTGGGTTTTTAAGAGTTGCTGTGATCGGTATATACGAGGGGTAGAACAAAAGAAAGACCAAGAATTTGCAAACCTGAAATTATTTTGATTTTAGGTATATCTGCTTAATAACCTTAATAACTGTTCGAATTATTGGGAAAAAAACTAGTTTCTCAAATTTTTGATATGTCATTTATTGATTTTCTAAAAATATGCATTTTTTTACATTTTACCTTCTACATTTTGGTTTTCCGAATGGGAGTTTGGTTCACGGGCTTAGTAATTTACTTTTTCTGAGAGTTTTGAGGTTATGTATTTTCTTAAAGCGTGTATCTCCTGAATTCTCTAAAATAAATGGGCATTTCCTTTTCTTTATTAATTTTGAAAAGACCGGTTTCGAAGTTCGTGATGGTTTTTCAATTTCGTACAAATATTAACCATGGCCAGAGTAATTTTGTTGTTATCTGAATTTGGTTAATGCAGGAATTATTTTTTTTTAATTAACTATTCTAGGCACTTCTTAATTAAGAATATACCTGATTAACTATGATTTTTCTTTAGCTGTTTTTCGTATAAAACGGCAAACCAAAAATTATTTTGTAATATAGAGATTATCACAAAAAAGTGCAAGAGTAAAACACATTACTGATTTTTTTAATTTCTCTTACAATTATAGAAATTTCGCATGGTACATGTCTTATACTTGGGATGTCCTCTTCGTTGCAACCGGTTCAACGCAACTGTTTTGGCGACGGACAGTTCGGCTCCAGGTCACCTCTAATAAATAAACTAAATTTTTATTTCATATGATACATACAATATAATGCCTAATGTTTAAACTGAATTACTATACCTATATGCAAGGCTAATTATGAGTTTCAAAATTATGTACAATATCTTTTAAATACTCAATTATATTTCTATTTTCAAAATCAAAAACTAACCTAGAAATTCTTTCATCTGCCTGCACATTCTCTTTCAACTTTTGCGAGGGTTGTTACGGTTACGTAGATTCGTCTCAGGTTAGCACAAGCTTTATCAATAAAGTCATCATTAAAGCTGTAAAAGAGATATGACGGTAGTTTTGCCTTATAAACCTAGGACTGCCCTCAAATTAACAACGGTACCGCTAGGTAGATCCGCACCGGGTTCGTACCAGGTTAGTCAATTAAACAATCGTTAAAGCCAACATAGAAGTATAGCAGTTGTAAAAGGGTCAATAAAACATTCACATATTGAGAAGATTTATCTATTGAGGTAAAATAACAAATATAAAATATTACATTTAACCTTAAAAGATATTCTTGATGCCGAAATGGCTGAGCCGAATCACCTGTGCCGAAACGGCTGCGCCGAAACTTGCTAGACCCCTTATACTTAACTAAGTGGATGAAATGTTAATAATAGCAACTGTTTTAGGTTAATATTTAAGAATGCATCATGCCTCAATTAGATAGCACCAGCCTCTACCTCAGGCTGGTTCTCGTTCTATTATACACTCCAGAAGTGTACAATGGATTTGCTTGCCTCAGCAACCCTTGCATTCATGGCGTTTGTCTGGATGATCTGAATTCCACTTATTTCTGCTACTGCATTGATGGCTACACAGGGTTACAATGCCAAACCAACTGGAACGACTGCTGGTCGTCACCTTGTCAGAATGGAGGGGTATGCACTGATGGAATTGCGAGTTTTAACTGTACTTGTCCTTCTGGATTTGTAGGTAATTCCGTATTTAGGAAAATCGTAAAATTATAGTTTATATTTATAAAGTGTCATTAATTATAGCAATCTATTCCTATAATTATAAATGCATTTGACTATCACAAAGAACAGATATACAATTTTAGACTTCCTTAATCACTTTAACAATTTTGTTCAAATATTTTAAAAAGCCCGTAACACAGGAAGTAAATTATGCCAAGTCGGACGAAAGCACTGATTAACACTGTTACCAAAACATTCTGAAAAAGCAATATAATAATCTGCAAAAGAAAATTTGATAGCAGCAGTGAATTTATTGTGTCTATTCTGATAATATCTAAAATGGGGCAGGTCGACGTGAGTCATCGACAGTAACCGTATTCGTCTAGTGAGTCGGATCTTGAGTAAGCTAGAAAATATAGGCTTAATCTTAAAAATTGAGTTTATGAAAAAAAAAATGGTAATAAAATAAATGTATCCAAATTTTATAATAGGATATATGAGAGTCTACGAAAGCATAGCAGGAACACACATGTATTTTTTATAATTCATAGTTTAAAACTCTGAATATCTACTATAATATGCATTGGGAAATAGTTCCAAGAGGGAATTGCTGAGTTTTACGTTCGTGATATGGAAGCAGATTTGTTAATAGTGATATTCTGTTTCAATAATCAATACATTAGTAGAATAAATAAATTAGGTTTATTTTATGTTTTTAAATAATATTTTTAAAAAATCGGTAAATTTCCTTTGTTCGGAACTTCCCTCGTTATGATTTGTTTTCCATTTGTTAGGAATAGTGAAGTGTGACCCAATTCAGTTCAGTACACAGTCACAGTATATATGTTGTTCATTTTTATTAGGCACCATTTTGTTCCATTATATTGGATTCCTACCAATATCTTACCATTTTCTTTCTACCTATGCCACACTTGACTTTTGCGTATAATTTAAAATAAAATCAATAAGTAGTTTTTGTATTGACACATGCAGCCATTTTGTTATGTCATGTTGAATTGGTTCGTGGTGGTATATGTATATATGTATATATATATATATATATATATATATATATATATATATATATATAGAATAGCAGAAATACATAATTTTTTCTGCAGGTGCAAAACGGCATACAAGAAGAATTGCTTTCGATTATGTCACAGGGTACCCTCCTGCGATCATGATGTCTGGGCCTTTACCCTCATCAGGCAGGCTTGTACCCAGGGAGAGTAGTAAAAGCCCAGAAATCACGATCGCAGGAGGGTACCCTGTGACATAATCGAAAGCAATTCTTCTTGTAGGCCGTTTTGCACCTGCAGAAATTATGTATTTCTGCTATTCTACATATATCTTTTCCGGCCAAGAACTTTTGATAAAGTGTGTGTGAAATATATATATATATATATATATATATATATATATATATATATATATATATATATATATATATATATATATATATATTAGCGCGCCGTCTCATGTCGAAGGTTGGCGATCCAAATGGCAATCATAGTTCTGGAAATTGCTGCCCGAAAAATATTAGGTCGATGTACATTGAAACCATCTTCTCAAATGCTTGAACCATGAATTTTAACGTCTTCCGACTGATCTTTTCCCTTGGATTTTTCCCTCTATGATGACTCTAAGTATTTCATACTTCTCTTCTCTCATTATATGTCCTATATATTGTGTTTTCCTACATTTGATAGTAAGTATAAAGTTCTTAGGTGTTTGTGCATACGGTTGAAAACCTCAACGTTAGTTATTCTCTGGATCCATGATATGCGCAATATTCTTCGGTATAAGTACATCTCAAATGCTTCTATCCTTTTCTCAGTATCAAGGGTCCAACCTTCACATCCGTACAATAACGTGGAGAAAATGTATCATCTTAGCATGCGAACTCTTAAATCCCAGCTTAGATCCGTTCTTATAAAGAATTTCTTCATATTTATGAAGGCCCTTCTAGCTTGTTCTATTCTTGACCTTATCTCCTTCTTTGGGTCGCATTTTTCATTAATTATAATTCCCAGGTATTTATATGAGGATACTTGCTCAACGGTACTTCCATCAATTTGCAGATTTGCACGTATTGCATTTTTAGAAAACACAAGCGTCTTGGCGTTTACGGAGAGTCCCTATAGTTTACTGTAATATACTACACGATCCATATATGTTGTAATTCTGCGAGGCTATTTGCAAATATTACAGTGTCATAGGCATATCTGATGTTGTTAATTTCTTTACCGTTTATTCTAATTCCTCTGTCAGTTCCTTCTAGAGCCTCCTTAAATATGGCCTCTGAGTATATGTTAAAGAGAAGTGGTGAAAGCACGCAGCCTTGTCTCACTCCTCTCCTGATAGAAACACTTTCCGAAATTGCTTGCTCTACTCTGACTTCTGATGTTTGTTGCCGATAGAGTTCGGTTATGATACGCAGATCTTCCCTATCATTCCTGTGGCCTTCAATATCTCGATTATCTTGTCGTGTTTAACACGATAGAAGGCTTTTCTATAATCTATGAAACATGCAAATATGTCAACATTCATGTCTCTACACCTTTGTGTTAATACATTTAGGGAAAAGAGTGCCTCCCGCGTACCAACCCCACTTCGAAAACCAAATTGAGTGTCATCTATTTGATATTCACATTTTCTGAATATTCGCGTGTGAATAATTCTTAGAAATACTTTTAATACATGAGACATAAGGCTTATCATGCGATAGTCATCTCGGTGCGAGGAATTATTTTTTGGCAGTGTTACAAATGTGGACTTCAGCCAGTCAGAAGGTATTTTCTCGGAGATGTAAATTGCGTTGAATAGTGAAGTCAATATCTCCAGGCCCACTCCCTCTGTTCTGCTATTGCTTTTAGAACCTCTGCATGTATTTTGTCTGGTCCTGTAGCTTTACCATTTTCCTGAGCCATTATTGCATGTATGACTTTATTCTTGGTAATGTAGGGTGCTTCTTCGTTATTGTCGTCGTCCATTAATGGTGGTCGTTCTGATCGATCGTCGTTAAAAAGGTCTTCAACGAACTCCTTGCATCTTCTAAGCTTAGCTTCCACCCCCACAATTATATTATTGTTGGTGTCTCTCAGAATATTTCCTTGTTGTTTCCGGATTCTGTTTTCATTTCTTTCACTTTCTTATGTAAGTTGAAGCTGTCATGTTTTTCCTGGAGTAGTTCTATTTCGTTACATCTTTCAGACATCCATTTTTCCTACGCCTCTCTGCATTTCTTTGTGATGACCCTGTTCAACTCTTGATATTCTTGGTGTTTTCTCTTATATTTTCTTCTCTCAGCCATAAGTTGCAGAATATCCGTTGTCATCCAGTCCTGCTTCTTGTTGTGCACCCTAAACCGATGTCGTTCTCCTGTGTATTGGTTATTACGTCTTTGATTCTATTCCAGGTGGTTTCTACTTCTGGCTGCTCTGATTTCTTAATCGTCTTCAGTTTTTCCTCACATTTAGAACCTATTTAAAAATCCAAATAGGTGTTTTGATCTTTGAGTCTTCCTATATCTATGTTCGCTGATATGTTCGCTTTTATGACTCTCTTGAAGCGTTTCATTTTAAAATCCATTAGGTCACAATTACAGGGTTGTGATCACTACCCACATCCGCGCCAGGATACGTTTTCACAGATTTAACATATCTTTTGAGATCACCTTTTACCAGGATGTAGTTTGAAAAAGGTATTGGCAATAGTGAGGTTATTCTCAGTGCAGTATTGAACAAGTTTGTCTCCGCGAGAGTTTCTTACACCATGACCGTAAGCTCCAACAATGTCTCATTTAGTACCTGATCCAATTTTTGAATTAAAATCCCCAATCACTATTGTCTTTGTTAGTCTCATAGCTTCGTCAACGCTGTTGTAGAATTCTTCGATTTCTGCATCTGGTTTGTCGCTTGTTGGGGCATAAATCTGGATTATGTTCATCGTTCGATGTTCGTTGTTTGCAGTTTTACAAGCATGACACGATCACTGAGAGATACGTAGTCCACAACTGATTTGGAGATCTTATCGAAGATTATTACGGCCACTCCATACCTGTGTTGCAAGTCTGAGCCGCCCGAGTAATAAATGTGTCCTTTACTGGTTTTTTGTTTTCCGGATCCGGGCCATCTGACTTCGCTTATACCCAAAATATCGATGTTCAGTCTGTACATCTCCGCTTCCACATTTGATAGTTTTTCTGCTATAAACAGGCTGCGTACGTTCCATGTTGCAATACGTTTGTCGTATATTTTGATCTTGTCGCAGATATTTCTATTATTCTTATTGGTAGATAACGGGGAGATTCTTCGCACCCTCTCCTCATCTAAGAGCTACCCCCGAACTGAGGGCCATGTTTTCATTTTCGTCTGCTATAAGGATGAATTGGAAAGATAGTACAGTGAGAGTTCCGTTTCTTTTCTGTGCCGCAGTACGGAAACCATTTCGCTGCTTCAGCTCCGCCTTCCGCTTTTCAGTACAATACCGCTTCGAAGTTCTTCTTCTCACGCTACAGTAGTAAGTTCAATTCGTAACCCTGCACAAGGGACTCTTGCAGGTGCTAGCTTTCCGGATCAGAAAGCTCCTAGAATCTGCCGAAAGTAGGGATTGATTCACTTTCCCTGATAGGTCTATCCCAGAAGGAGTAACCTACCCGTACCTATATTTATATTTATATCCTGAGGATGCAACAATAAAGATGCGAAACGTCGAAAATTTAAAAATGTCTTTTGTTTCTTTACTGGATCCTTTTAGAAATATAATATATAGGAAATATATGCGAGCCAACGTAGTAGGTAAAGACTGATAATATGGGTTTCATGCAAGATATAGGATCTATACATGTATCCTGAGTATGCAACAACCAAGTTGCGAAACGTTGACAATTTAAAAAAAAACTTCTTTTTTTTACGGGATCTTAACCGCAAATAATACACCACCCTAACAAAATTATTTTAACATTGTTCCGCCATATTGGATTTTTATCAAAATATTGCAACGTCATCGCCATATGACCCTTAATTTTTTGTCAAAATTTGAAGTCAAATAGGTAAGTAGTATTAAAGCTATGTCGCGAACTGACAGACAGACCGACAGACGGATCGACGGAATCGATAAAACTTGTTTTTTGGCATCTTGGGACGCTAAAATGTAAATATATGTAAAACCTGAGAGGGTGATTTTTTCACGATTACAATTAGAATTAGTAACACAGTTTTACTAGTTGAGCCCTATACTACAATTAGTTTTTTGGATCATTTCTCATTTTGGGATTGGACTATGCTGGACCAATATTCAAGATAGAAAATTCCGTATTTCAAAAATAAGTAAGGCTTATGTATGTTTATTTATATGTCTAGTAACTAAGGCAGTGAGTTGTGAGTTCATTTACAACTAGTCAGCGATTTAACCACAAACTGTTTTCTTGCTTGTTTGCGTCGATTTGCAGCACGTCGAGGAAAGCCATATAACATCGGAAAAACTGCCCTTTTTTGGTCCGATGAAAATCCATAAGCTGTCCAGCCAATTCCTTTTCAAGGACGATCCTCAATACAAGTTTGGTGCGTCATTTTGGGGCATAAAGTGTTAGGTCCGGTTTTTATCCGTGTCAACTTAAATGGATTAAAATATCTGGAACTTTTGGAAAATCAAATGGAGCACTTTATCGATGAACCACCACTTCAAACTCGGAAAAATATAATTTGGCAACAAGACGAGGCACCATCCCATAATATTATGGCAGTAAGAGATTTTCAATTATTAAGTGTAGATGAGGAGATATGGAACAATCAGCTGATTCGCGAACAGCTGAGATCTAACGCTCGTGGATACCTTAGAAATTATAGGTTTTGTTTACTTTCTTGTTTATGGTTAGTTATAAGTTTTTTAGTACCATTTTATTTCCAAATTTAGTAAACAAAATTTAAAAACTATGTAAAATATTTTATCTCATTTTGTAAATATTTTGTTGAAAATTAGCACAAAATAAAAATGACTCAAGCAGTAAATCAGATTTTAAACATCAATGTTATGATATTCGAAAAATTAACCTTTATCTCCAGGTAGCAGCAAGTATCTATATCCGAAAAATTGTAGTATTTCATAATTCTAAAACCTTCTATATTTCGAAAACCCTAAATTTTTGATATATGGTATATTATACAAAAAATATGCAGAATTTAATATAAAATTTAAAAACATTAAAAATTGTAGTAAATTATATTAAAAAAAAAAACAAATTGGTACTTGCCTTGCTTTTTTGAAACCTCTATACATTAAAAAATAAGCATATGAAAAAGCAGATTGCATCAAACAACTTTTGTTTGGAGCATTTTTTTTCTAATTTCAAGAATAACCGAGATATTTCCATTTAAAAAGTTATCTGGTCCACCTTGTACTTAACGTTCTATTCTATTATATTATATTATACTCTGGTCATAGTCCGAGTTAGAACATTTTCCTTTATTTTCACCCGACAGCGCATGCAAAGTAGGGGTGTGTAACTGTCATATATGTATTTAAGTATGTATGTATAGGTATATGTATTCATTGTTCGTTACCATCCACAACTCCACCTACAGGCTAAGCGCCTGAATGAGACATCAAAAGATTTGTCTGTTCGTGCGAATGTTGAAAAAATTCAAAGTAATAGTAGTAATTTGTCCAGCATAAGAAATAAATATTGTTTTAATTCATCGTGTTTATTTTCGCATGTAAATTACATAAAATACATTTTTAGATACATACATTTATTTTTTTAACGTAAAAAGGAGCCAGTTCAGATTTAAACTGCCGATAAAGGATCATTCATCCTGCTCTACTTTACCATTAAACATAATATTAAGAGAAAATAGGCGTTGCCTGCATGCTCACGAATTACACAGCAGGCTTAAATATAGGTCAATGTATATATTTTATATTCTGTTTTGTCTGTTGAATAAATACTGAAATATTTTGTTATGTAGATAAGCAGGACTCTTAAAATAAAAAATTCTATGATAAAAATTAGCTGAGTGTCTCCCTCCATCCATATTCAGCGAGTTTAATGCAATTGGGATATTCTTTCAAATTTTCGAATTCCATATATAAGACGAAGGCAAGCATTTTGTACCTTTTGTGTTTTATTTGTGCTTTATTGTTTGTATTTTATTTTTCTGCGTTTGTATTTATAACAGTTTCCGTAACCACGTCACCATTACCAAATATAGACTACACACGATATATATATATATATATATATATATATATATATATATATATATATATATATATATATATATATATATAATATTGTTTGTGTTTAAACTATGACGTCATCCAATAACAGTAGTTACCTATTAGTGGAAACTAGATACAGCAACATTGAAAGAGGTCAACAAATTTCATAATTTTCAACGCCAATATTTTAAGAAGTTTTAGAATGATTAAAAGAACTATAAAGTAAAACAGTAGAAGTAAATCAAGGGGATGATTTACTTCTACTGTTTTACTTTATAGTTCTTTTAACCTAAAACTTCTTAAAATATTGGCGTTCAAAATTGTGAAATTCATAGAAACATTGCTTTAAATAAAAAATAAATTTTATCAGCAAATATGTTTGATAAAATGATGGGAGGGGGCTCCAAAAAATTTGGCCCCTGGGCGTCATTAGCTTTTAATTCGGCACTGCTTGAATCTAGTGGTCTACTTACTGTGTGGAGGGCTATATTCTCGGGATCCCAGTTTCACAATACATGTAAAAAATCCTTAAATTCTATCTTCATGTTTTCTTCTGAAAGTTTGTCATTTGTAAACATTACAAGTCAAAATAAAATATAATTTCATTATATATTATGAATATGTTTGAATTATGTATTAACAATAAGCAAAAATTAATCTTTTATTTCAAACCAAGTCACTAACTCAACCATTAACATACTAGCTGTCGCGTTTGAGTTGTTATATGAAACATTAAACATTCCCTCGGTTATTCGGGTCATATAAAATAATTTGAAGTCAGTTTTGTTTAAACTTGCTTGTAATACAAATTTTACATAAGAAAAAAGTCGCAAAAACCATGCAAATGTCAAGGAGCCGACTGATTTCGTGACAAAAATATCAAAGGGTTCAGCGCTATTACATTTTTTTTTTTTGAAAACAGATAGTTTTTCGAGACTCAAGCCTCTTTGTAGCCAGGGTCCGTGTGCGCCGCACGCTCTGCACCACACTGTTTACGCCCCTGTTGGAATAGAAAACGTTATTAATACTGATTTCTGTCATAGGAGATCTTTGCGAAGAAGATTTCAACGAATGCGAAAGCAATCCATGCTGGAATAATGGCTCTTGTGTTGATGGCCCTAACGGGTATATATGCCAATGCCTTGCAGGTAATAAAAATCTAGTTACACACGTTTAAACTTCTATAAACCAACAAATATATTCTAGGCTACTCTGGAGTACACTGTGAAATAGACATAGCAGTATGCAATATTACTGGGGAAGCCCGATGTCACAACGGAGGAGTATGTGAAGAAGGACCAGGAGACACGTTTTCATGTAGATGCCGACCTGGTGAGAAAAAAAACATTGTTTACTTGCATATGTTGGCTGTATAATTATATTGTTTAACGCTGCTATTTGTATAGAAATCAGTCAGAAATCTTCGTTTTTGTCCAACGGATTTACGACTGTTTATTATTTATGGGTAAAGACTGTTATCAATTGTGTCATGTTAAAACTTAACACGATGTTTCAAGAAAAAAGCGCTTTAAAAATCTAAAATGTTTAAGGATTGCATAAGAAAGTCTATAGCAAAAATGTTATATAAATGTCTGTCTTAAACTGCTTCGGTTTTAAGATAGATGGTGCAAATATAATAAAATTGCAAATATTGAAACTCGATACAAAAAACCCCTTATATCACAGAAATAAGAGTTTTCTTCTATTTATCCAGTGTAGGGGAAACCTAAATTTTATTTTATGTCAAAGAATTAACCTCCACTCATTTTTCCGCAAAATCAGACAACTTTTTCTGCTCTATTTACAAGATAAATGTACAAACATTGCATCTTGGGGTTTACATTGGGTTACTACCCGCCACGTAGCTAAATAACAATAATAATATTTTATTATGTCGTTTAAGAACTTATGTATCGCATGCCGTATTAAAAGCTTTATACTATGTAATTGGACTGGCAACGTAATGCTCGAAAACACAAGAATTTAGGGAGACCGTGCAAGTTTTGCTTTTTGTTCAACGAGAGGCTAAATGCTAGTGTTGGCAAAATAATCGATTAATTAATCACTTATTAATCCATTAATCGATTATTTTTTTTACAAAAATCGATAATCGATTAATCGTAATATCTATTATTTTTGAATAATCCATTATTTTTGGTTTTTCAAAGATAGTTATGTACGGTATCCGAATTGAAATTGATGAAGAAATTGTAGCACAAAAAAACATGGCATTATTAATTTTAGACACATTAAAAGTAAATATGAAAGTAACGAGAAAACACATGAACTTTTGCAGTCTGCCATCTTTCAATGGATAATTTTTTAGTTCTACAGAAAACCATGTTATTGAAGAAATAATATCACAACTTAGTAGCGAATTAGAACTAATTTCAGTAGCTGAGACTAGAGCTGCTTCATCAAGAAAAAAGAAGAGCGGGCTTTCCTCAATTTTTAAATCTATGAACACTCTTGAAGGTGGTAATGCTGTGAGTTTAAATGTAAATATAAAAAAGGAAATCGAGCAATATGTAAATTTGCCAGCAATTGACGTTGAAGAAGATCAATTGATGTGGTGGAAGTATAACGCTAATGTATTTCCTTATCTTTCCCACTGTGCAAAAAAGTTTCTTTCTATTCAAGTTTCCAGTGTTCCATCTGAATGAATATTTAGCAAAGGGAGCCAAATAGTCAGTGACGAAGGCCTAAATCTAAAACTCCAAAGTAACCAAAGAGTTCATTTTAAAACAAGCCGGTTAAGGGCAAGTGAGAAAGTTTTATTTTAAATAAAATAAAAGATTTTCTTTGAGTCCGTTAAAAAATATGTTCTGTGGCCACTGGCCATGGGACTTGTGGGGAGTTGTGGGCATCAAAAATAACCTTTGAGAAGTTGGTTTTATAAAATCCAATATTTGTTGCTATTTGTAATCTCAAAAATGCGTAGTGGTTATGGTTAAGTCAAATTTCATTAAAATGGGTTTTTAAGGGCTTTATTAAAAACTAAAAGACTAAAAAATCTAATTTTTAATAAAAAAAATGTTCTTGATTTTCGTTTTCGCATAAAAAATTTAAATTAAGAGAGCATAAAAGTACAAAAATGTGGCTTTATTAAACGGTTAATCCATTATTTGATAATTTCGTTTAGAAAAATGGATAATCGATTATTTTCGATTAATCATTTTTTTTTCAGTTAATTGACTATTTTCGTTTAATCGATTATTTTTCGATTAATCGATTAGTGATTTTTCAATTAATCGAATATTAAAAAATAATCGATTATTTTAGATAATCGATAATCGAATAAAAGAGCAAACGTTGCACTGGCTTCCTAGACTCTATCAACGGGTATCTCCGTTTCTCTCAATGTTATGGAGTTAAATGGGAAGAAATGCGTTTATATTATATATATATATATATATATATATATATATATATATATATATATATATATATATATATATAGAGTGTACCAGGATAGGTGTTACAAGAGGACAAATGGTCTGGAGGAAATGCTAACTCATCTTTTGGAATCAAGTCCTGCATGGTCCAAATGACACTGTAAAAACATTACTCAAATTGGTTTTATACAAAGTGAGTTATAAGTGAAAGACTGAAAATGCTCTGAAATAAAGTACCTTTATTTTAAAAGATAACGACAAATTTAATGAAAAAAGGTTGTTTAGTACTAATATTAGTGCGCATATCTATTATATATTAACGTTAGAGCAAAAAATATACATTGTACAATGTTACGGAATTGGTGATAAGGTCCCCAGAGAAGAAGTTAGAATGTTCAGTGATAAGTTTCCGGGAATAGTTTAATCACGTATGACAATCAAAAGAAGAAATGTAAAAGTAATGACGAAAATTATACAGGAACGATCGTGGCTGTAGATTCGGCTCGGCTCGTGAATCTCCCGAAAAGTCGCTAAGACGTCGAGAAGAAACCACTGGCGTTATAAATCTTCAAAGAATTTGTCACTATAATAAAAGAAGGCCTTGCAAGTCTGTTATTAACCATACCTTAGAAGAAGGAGATGAAGCCCGCCCATTAGAATTCTGATTGATAATGGGAGAAAAAATCTTGGAGGATACGTTTTTCCATTAATCTATTGATAAGTCAACATTTATTACGAATGAGTTAGTTTCTATGCAAAACACTAGATATTGGGCTAGAGAAAATCCAAATATTAGACTTAACTCCCAATAAGGCAATATTATAAAAATGTAAATGTATGGTGCCCTGTCTCTTTCAATCACGGTATCATTGGCCTACTTCATTGATGGTAAATTGAAATTTTTTAGTTTATGTCAATTGTTAATTTAGTCGTATTATTTGCCTTCACAATAAATAAAATACGTATAGTTATTTTTATCTTTATTCAAATTTTTATCTTTATTTACAAAATTATTAAATTGAACTAAAACAGTGGTTATTTTACCATTATTTTAACTGTACCTAGTTAAAAAATAATTTCGTCTTTTAAAATCTCTTTCAGATACAGATAAAGTTTAGAGTAACTATGGAAACGGTGCTATAATCTTTCGCGGCTGGCTACAACTCTGTATATCTATGGCAACCGCCTGCTTTTGACATACCTCCCCCTTTCGTCGATGTTTTAGATCTATGTGGTGTACTTTACAGTATATGGAATACAGAATCAACGTAGGAATTTTTTGGCGCCGAAAAATGTCTACGTATTCTGTATTCCATATAGTGAATGAATAGACTTGCAGAGGTCCTTTTGGCCGCTTCTTGGGGTACAGATTTCTTCGGACCTAATTGCAAATTTTGATATGACAATAATTATATGACATAACTGTTGGAAGCAATTGTTTGAGGCCCGCAGCCGCATTGCAGCCATGGCACACTTGTTTTATGTTAAATTTTGTATAATCCAGCCTGACTTATAAGAAATGCACCTTTTGAATACTAAATTATTATGAAATAATAAGCTATGATATTGTCAGAAACATTGGTTTAGACTTACAGGCATTTTTATATTATTTGAAAAGCCCTTCTTTTCAGTACGCCCTTATTTCATAACCCAACACAGGTTATGAAATTCATAATTCAACCACAAAGGCGTCTTTAAAAAAGTTATTATTAGGTCCTAACACGGGAACATGTGGTGGAAGATATATCAAAATACAAAAGTTCTAACCACACTACACCACAACTTGTTACGTTCTGGATGCGCGTTTCGCTAATCAAGTTAGCATCATCAGCAGATGATATAAATTGTAACTCCACAGTTTATACCATCTGCTGATTATGCTAAGTTGGTTAGCGAAACGCGCGTCCAGAACGTAACAAGTTGTGGTATAGTGTGGTTAGAACTCTTGTATTTTGATCAAAGTTATTATTAAACAGAAAAAGAAACAAACAGAAAAACACTTTTAACGGACGAATTATTCCAACACCAAAGTGTCAAACAGAGTACTGTCACTATAGAGATATCCGGTATTTTACCTGTGATCAAGGTTTATCTTCATTTTTAATGGGATTTATCTCTCCAGCCGCAAAAAAAATCAAAATTCAACAAAAATACACTATATGTGAGATATCTGCATAAAAATTAGTACTAAACAACTTTTTTTAATTAAATTTGTCGTTATCTGTTCAAATAAAGGTTTGAGAGCATTTTCAGTCTTTTACCTATAACACGCATTGTATAAAAGCAATTTGAGTAATATTTTGTACAGTGTCAAATTGGATCATCCAGGACTTGATTTCAAAAGGTGACTTAGCAACTCAAACATTTTTGGACCATACGCCCTGTACATATATATGATTTTAATATATTTTTAACTATGTTTAGCTTCAGTGAACTATGTATTATTAATAAAATGATATTCGGGTAATTATTTTGACGTATTTCTTTTGTAACTATACGTGTATTCCAATATACCAAAATGAAAAATATTTAGTAACTACCTACTCAAAAAAATAAATAAAATAGATAGAGATATGAAAAAAAATCACGTAGTCAGAGGATCCGAACTGATTAGAGGCCATTGCCATATATAGGTAACAAACAGGCCCGCGCCAACCCAAATTGACGCCCTCGTGCAGATGTTGATGGACGCCTTCATTCATAAAAAATTCGGCAACAAAAAAATCCTCACTTTTTGAAGCGCATGCGGCCCTACGCTCCACATCGCGGTGAAACCTGGACAAATCGAAAAGTCCATACATCTAAAATTTTCAAATTTGATATGTAAACGGATCTAAAAGTTTTTTTATGACCTACTTCCTATCCGTTAGTATATGAGTTATTATATTGTAGAGCTAATATAGAGAAATAAATAATACATATGTTTCAAAGAGCGTTCGAAGCCAGACATATTTATGCCGATTTGTTGGTAGAAAAAATACTTAAATATATATTATTGCAAATCTGATGATGATCATCCAGTCAGTTACAAAATTTATATATCCTATCCTAATTGATTTTTGAATATGACAAAAAAAAGTCAAAGGGAAAAAACTAACAAAAATAAAGTCTTTACCAAAAATCATGATTTAAAATATTCTTATGCATAATAAACTTTTTAATTTTACTAAGACTCTAGATTAAGGAGGTGAAAAGGAAAGTTTTATATTCACTAATCAAATGTTGCATGTGAAAAAAATTATCACCAATGTCACATATACAAGTTTGACATTTAGTCGAGGGTAATTATGGATTTTACTTAAATGGACTGGATAACTGGCATGAACAAATTTTAATCGTATAAAAAATAATAGATACTATTACTAGGCACATCTTCTTGCCAACGATTTTTTAAGATGTTTTCATGAATCAGTGAGTAAAGTGTGGAAGTGGCTTTACAAAATTCTTGGCATTTTGAATTTTATTTGGGACTAAACTTGATGATTGGTTTGGTTTGTTAATTGGATTATGGACTTCTGTTCCTGCTGGAACATCCAGGGCACTGTTCGTACACGTGGTTCCGTCCACTGAATGCAAATTATCGATTATATTTAATAAAAATATTAATTAATCTTGTTCTAATGTATCTGCATGAGCGTTTGAGTCTCTTGCATTCCCCCGAAACAACACAGCAAAACCGATCACGTGGAACCACTTATGTTAAAAACACAGAGGTCTGTCTTCTACAAGACGATTCAAGAGACTTACTTGATAATTGTAATATCCTATAGCATAACTCAGATTCAATTTATTATCATCAATGGGAATGTCATAAATGAAAACATTGTTTTTTATAACTCGAGAATGTTCATTTATAGACACACATAAAGTTGGACACAAAGATACAATTTTTATCATTATATTTTACTGTCAGTTTTAGATCTTTACAGATATCGATAGCTTCAGTAGTAAAAATACTACACCTCTTACAAACTGGAAATTTAAATTGAGCTATTTGTTGTGGAACAAATACCATTTTGTCACATGTTTTTCAATTTTGTCAACAGAATTTGAAACTTGTCAATACAAAATTTATTCACTGAATAATATAAAGTGTTTAACAACATATTAAAACTAATGACTTTAAAAAAAGGTCTTCGCTCTTAGGGTAAGAAAAACAGTTCAAAAGTTTAATCAAGACCTGATTTACTACCAATAACTGACAAGATTTTGCCAACAGGATATAATATTGGGAGAAGAGTCCCCCCAAGCCCTCTATATTTCCATATCTGATTAAATGAATCCTGCAGAGTCATAAATGATGCTTCTATAGTCAAGTATAGATCTAATATACAACTTACAAAAAAACTAATGCCGTTTGGACATCATATTTCTCTAGTATACATAAAAAGTTAAACTTTAAAGTTTTTTTTATTACAATAGAGACACACTTGTCAATAGGTGATAACATATGTTAAAATCGTAGTAATGAAATAATATGCTTGGTTTTTCGAATTTTTTCGAAATAGTAGGTAATTAGAAATTAGTAAAAAATACATAAAATTAACTTCCTCTGTATTAAGGCAAGCTTTAAAACTGACGCATTACGCAGAAATGTCATTAAACGAATCACTTCCTTTACCACCTTTTACTAAATTTACGAAATAAGCTAATCTAACTCAACTAGTAAAATACCTTAATACCCAAATAACCACAAGTTTCTAAAACGAGGTATCCTGCAATATTGAAAGGATTCGTCATATTGAGCTTTTTTGCAGTTTAAAATATTCTTTAACCTCTTTACATAATTATTGCAGGGTGGGAAGGTCCATTGTGTGATACAGAAATCGATGAGTGCATGTCTGCCCCTTGTCAAAATGGAGCAGTATGTATTGACTTACATGCGAACTATGAGTGTGCTTGCCTATTTGGTAAGTTATATTACAGCGAATTACATAAGATTTAGGTACAGCTTATATTTTTAAGGATATACTGGGAGAAATTGTGAAGAAATAACCAGGATATGTGAAAAAAATCCTTGTAAAAACGGTGCTCTGTGTTTAATAGAAGACAGTCTTTCTGTATGCTACTGTGTTCCGGATTTTCATGGTGATTTGTGTCAATTGCAATATGACGAATGCCAATTGGGACCAAAGTAAGTATTTACATATAAAAGTTGCTTTATTTGTTTGGATTGTTCCTGAACTTTGTTAAATAGGTCACAAAAGCTGGTACTGGTATTTGCTATAAAGTTAAAACAATATAGTACGCCTCACGGATCAGAAGCCCTGAAGGGGGAAGTTTGTCAAAAACAGGCCGTTTCTATGGATATGTAGGGTTTTAGCCAATCACCAATGAGTAATGCATTTCCATAGGTACTTGCATTCTTTTCATAGCCACAGATTCGCGCGCCAAACTATACTACAAATTTCTTAATTTTCGTATTTTTCGACTGAAATGTTACGATGCTATGATAATAAGGTTAGCCTATATTATCTTTATTAAACACGTAAAAAAAGAGAGCTAAAAATATATGAATGGCGTATAATTTATGTATATTCATATAAAATATACTATATAAAAAAGTATTTTTGTAAAAACTATATTTCTACAGCCTTAAAAATCAATTTGTAAACTCGAAAATTTCAAGTTCAAAATATTCTGTAAATATACATTTATCATTTTCTTTTTATTTGACATAAACCGATATTTACATTTAGTTCGAGCGACGGTGTAAGGTACACCGACGAAATAGATATCAAAAATTAGCAGAAAGCCTAGTAGACAAACAATATGGCTGCAATGAAAATAACTGTTACCTGTTACTAGTCCAAATATATAATAATTACCTATCTCTATTTTAATTTTTTTTTGTTTTTCAAAACAGTAGGCATTTTGATAAATTACGAATTCTTCACTTTATAGATGTTCGAACGGAGGAACCTGTATTGATGGTATCGACAATTTTACTTGCTCCTGTCCACCTAACTTAACAGGGCTATTTTGCGAGTGCCTTATCCTACCTAATAATCAACTAGACTGTGACTATGTACTGCCTAGTAAAACGACTATATATTATCCGAACGCAACAATTAGCACCACCTTAGAGATTGAATCTACAAGTTTTTCGCGTAAGTTAACATAATTTTTTTTGTAAAATTCTTTATTTCACAATCGTGAAACATAAAATATTACCATTCTTAAAAGACAATATTTTTTTATATACAAATGAGAATGCGTTACTACTGCGTCCAGGATAAGTTTACTTATGAAATTGCTTATACATTATTTACATTATTAACAAGGCATTTATCAAGAGGTTAATTGAGTTGAGTGAGTATCACGGAAAACACTGGTACACTATAACTTGAGAACGTTCATTATAAATATTAAAAAAAACATAAAATAAAATTTTAAAATGCTGTGTATAGAGGGCAACTATAAAGAGATAAAGCATAAAACAACTGTGAACCAGTCAAATTTCTTTAAACTTTTTGTATATAAAAACATTTTTTAACTAATCAGGGTAGTACTAAAGGGATTAAACGGTCACTTCTCATTATTAAGATTTTTTATCTAGCTCTTTTCTTACACATTTCAATTGTTTTATTGTAGATTACTTAAAAATTATCACATTATACAAAAGTTCCCAACTGGATGACTTTATATTCAGGGCCGTATTTGTAGGCTAGAAGCTCACTTCACAAGCAGCCCGCGCTTCAAAAAAAAAGAAGATTTATATAAATTTTTTACATTTTGCATTTGCCCCCACTTATTTTTACATTGAAATATTTTGGCAACATAGACTTGAATCTCAATTTTGTGTTATTTTCCTAATATCCTTGTTCATAGCAATGTTAATGAATATTTAAACAACTTAATGATCTTCAATTCCTTTCATTTTTCTACAATTTTCTACAATTTAATAATAACCTTTAGATACTTTTTGTGAGTAAATTTCTTATTTTTTCTTAATTAGTGTTTCTTGTGAAAACCATTACAAGATAGAAAAAATTCTTTTTTTATCTTATACTAACATTCCATAAACAATATTAATAGGCTCTAGCCTGCAAGGACTAACTTAATTAAATATATATATATATATATATATATATATATATATATATATATATATATATATATGTAGACTTCGGTTTTGTATAATTTATTATTTAAGTATTATTCTACATTATGTTTTCAAAAGAACAGAACTTACTTGTAGGACCTGCATTGTCTTTATTGTTTATTTCTTCACAACCTCGACTATTGCACTATCTCTAGTCGCAATCAACATTAAAGACAATGCAACTCCGATAAGTAAGTTGATTTCATAATCAAACATTGTCTAACGCTTTTAAAGAAATGACAATGCATTTGTTTTTTTTTTCATTTCAGAGAGAACTGAACTAAGAACTGATTCGACTACAAGCCACGTGCCAAATATAACAAATATAAGCTCTGAGACTTCAACAGTTCCTTACTGCATTACTCAAACGACCCCACCAAACAAAGTTTCTACATTAGTTTCTTATGTTCCAACTACTGCCACTACATCTGCTGGAACTTCCACTACCACCTCTTTTTCAACAACTGCCACATCAGAATCTTTCCAAATATCGACAACTGGGCCTTCAACTATAATTACTGAGACAACTATTCCCGCTACGTCAACTACCCAAATAGTCAAAGTTAATTTTACAGAATTACCGGCAAAACCATCTGAAATTTTTACTACGAGTATTAGTCAATGGACTAAAAGTACTACTGAAAAACTATTAACCGCAAGTGAAATGGGTAATTATTATGACTATTGTGTTATTATTATTAATGTTAATATTATTGTTACTTTATTAGCATATTCTTATTGCTGTATTTTAAACTGACTCTGATTATTTTCTAATTCCTTCTAATATTATTTAGATAAAATAATTTCAAGCTCCCTTCAAACATAAAAAAGAATTCCGATTTTCATACGTTTAATTATTTAAACAATTTTAGAGACTACAACTTCAACTTCCTCTGGATCAAGTATTTTTACAACTATAGTGTCATTAAATATCACAAGCAATGCAACAGTGACGGAAATACCCTTCATAGAGAGTTCAACTTTGGCAAGTACTGAGTCCGGAATAATTTCTAGTAAATCTACGGAGGTTGAGCTAACAGAATTAACGATATATTCGACTCAGCCTTCTGATACTACAACTATCTTCAGTGAAACGAGTTCTATTTTTTTTACAACTGAAATGCCTTCTACCATTTTTACAGAAATGTCGACTATTCATGAAATTGAATTTACGCCATCTCCAAATATTAGCATTAAACCTACCACAGAATCTGCTATAACTACCGAAATTACTTTAACCTCAACGATTGAAAACGAGAAATCTAGTAATAGAACGTTTCCTGAATCATCTACAACTACTGTATTTCCTCTCTTAACAACTTTTTTTACTGAACAGCCATTAACAGTACCCCCGGATAAATTTTTAAATAGTAAGTACATAATTTAATATTACTTGAGAATAGAACACTAATTTAGAACACTTCGACAATCACAAGGTTTGGATTCAAAAAACGAACGCAAGTGTCACAATTCATGAATCAAATAATGTAGTTTAATACATGAATGTCATCCAATATATTTTTTTTCTATATTCATAGAAATCTTTTTAAGAACCATTCCAATTCAGAAAAATTTGGCGAAACAGTTGTTTTAAAAACATGAAGTATATGCTTTTTAATTTCATATTAGTACAAAGTTACTATAATAGGCTTATTGTAAACAGAAAACAGCGTTATTACGTATACATAATAAAGCATTTTTTATGACAAGCCCCTTATTAAGCCATAGTGAAAGTGACAGTTGCTACTATGAGGATTAAAGGTGAGCATTGATAGATTTGCAATTCTTATTTGTTTTATTATTGTCAGTTTTTAGAGCTTACTAGAATTGTACTTGAACATCGTAATTTTGATTGAAAAGAGTGGTCATTATCACAATATGAGATAATTTCATACGCACTGAATAAAGTTTTATGCAATGCAATAGGATGTAATAATGTACATAGAACTTATTATCTAACTTCTAAAAAACTTTGGCTAACTTCAAAAAGCTACTTTAATTTTCATAGTTTTTACGTTCTCGTATTTTTTGCACATACAAATTTGTAAGAGACTGCCATTTTTATAGGTTTGAAATCCAGCAGAATCTTTATAAAGAATTAATTTTTAATTTAACTAAAAACGAGTCTAAATGAGCAATTAATAAAATATTGGATAGGTACTTTTTTGTAATTAAAGATGACCTGTAGCCCAGCGGGTATAGTATTGGACTGCTACTTCAAAGTAGGGATGGGCGATAATAGAATTTACCTACCGCCTATCGATAGGTATTGCTACCTATCGATATTATCGGTTATGTATCGTCATTAATGGATACCTATCTAACGATATATCAATATTTTTTTATTTCCATATTTTATTCGATGTCACTGACTTATCGTTAACTAGCACTGGACGCCCATCTCTACTTCAAAGATCGTGGGTTCAATTCCTACAGCTTGCAAGAAAATAGTCTGCTTTTTTTCGGAAGCTTGGTCACCTAGCTCTACTGAACCTTAAGTAAGTACCTTGTGGTGGACTCCAAAGTAATATAGGATACTGAAGCATAGGCCTCACTACCTTTCTTGGATCCTGTAAGGCTCTAGATTAAGCAAGCAATACCATTGTTTTATCTTAAAGCTATAAATATATTATTATTATTATTATTATTATATTCATCATATTTCAGCTACAACATCCACAAGTACAATCGAAAATACCACGGTATTCGAATATCCTACGTATTCCACATCTGATGTTAATGTCGATTGCACAGTACCCGAAAAAAGATGCCAAAATGGCGGTACATGTATATTTACTGGAGAAGGACATAAGGTAAAGGCATGCCCATTAAAAATATTTATTTAAGAGGATATCGAAATGAATTTAAATTATAAATTCTGTTGTTGCACATACATCATATATCTGCAAAAAGGTCTATGTGGATCCCGACAAAGACCCCATTAGTCTCACGAACGAGCCAGTTGTTTATTCATATACAAAATATGGCTGTTGATCTTGAAAAACCCGTTGTGTTTTTTTGAAAAGTTGAATTAAAATTCTAAATATTATAACAAAATGTCGGAATGTACACAATTTTGCAATAAACAAAAAAGTAAACTTTTTAAAATAAAAAAATTACGAGAAAACATTGACTTTCCGACATTCTTAACGAAAAAACAACATACTTCAACTAGCGAAATTTTTTCTTCGTTGGTTAATAAGAAGTGGAAAAGACAACAGGTTTTAGAGATACTCGGATATTACCTTAATACATACACAATCATAATACTTTTCAATAAAGCGTATTTTTAAGTTTTTAAAATAAATATAAATATAATTGACGTTGAAATAAAAGAAACTCCTTTCTGAAGTCCAAATTAAGTGGGTCAAAAAATTGGAGAGTACAAGTTTTTGCATCTGTGACAATTTTAAGAAAACTGTAAAAATATTATGTTATTGTGAAAGTTTTTCCTACAATCTTAAATGCGTAATGTTTTTCTGTTTATTTTCTAAATTTGTAATAAATGTAATTTTTCTCTAAAAATTAAACAAATAAATTGAAATATTTCAAAAAGTAGAGAGTTTTTCTAGATCTGCATTTTTTTATTTTTAAATTCACTATACTTAAATTCATTTACGGGCTGACTTGAAAAGCAGGTGAATTTTAACATTGGCGTATATAGCACAGACTATCTTGTATAATTTTAAAGCGGATAGTGGGTACCAAAATGCGAATATTCAGTAAGCAAACCAAGAAATCAGAACCAGCTCCAAGTATTCATTAATAAACGAACATTGCGAATCCCACTGGCCTGATCCGACCAAATGAATAGGAAAGAACTTTTTTGACCTACGAATCAGATGGAGGTTAAAAGTTAGACTTCGAAAATAGGAATAGATAGGTACTTTATACTCCACCAACTCTTAAAATAATACAACAGCTTGTTTGGACGAAAGGTTGTTTTTTATTTTAAAACAATTGCTGACGTTTCGACACTCTCCGCGTATTTATCAGGGTTAAAAAAGCTAATAACACATCAGTTATTGTACAGAAATATAAATGACAAATTCACGTAAAAAAACAATAGTTGATATTAAAATAAATGTACATGGATATAGTTTATAGTAAAATAAATATAAATAAATAAATAAAAATAAACTTATATCACACATTCTTTTTCTCGATGTACGATAATTTTGTCATATAAGGGTTAAAATAACCTACATAAATCTTATTGCAGCTAGCAATTGGTACTACCACGACGATGGAACGATGCATGGAAAGACCATGCTGAGCGGCCGTAAAACGCAACCCCCACGCTTTATAGAAAGTGTGTCTTAAAATGTAATGTACATTCAAATTAGGGAAAATAAGATAATTTTTTTTTGATTTTGGTAAAAATTCAATATAGATATTTATACTCTCCACTGAGATGTAACATAATATCTTAGAGTAAATTCTTACTCTAAGCATAATATTGCAAAGGAATCGCTGGAGTAGAATCTACAGGGCTCAAGTTGTCCGTGACCATACTGTTTTGCTTATAGAAAAAAGGTTCACAATTAAATTGAGGCAGCCCGCATAACCAGAACCAAGTAAAAAACAAAGCCAACATTTAAGCCAGATTATATCCATTTCTTTTAGAAACCCTGTACTTCACATAGGAAATACGGTTAGCGACGGATCTTATATTTTCTTCAGATCGGATGGGGGCACTATTAAAAAATAAATAAAACTTTTCAAAGTGCTTTTTATGCTCTAATATCCGACTGGTTTATTACTGACAAATAATGACATTATGTCAATGTCAATTAAATAATAAATAACGCCCATGGCATTATTATAGAAAAATAACTCCCTAGGGCATTAAAAAATGAATTTGGTTTATTTTACTATTTTTTTTTAATTTTTAATAAATAAATAAAAAAAATTAAAAATTACTTATTAGGACATTAAACGTTGAAGGAACAACGGTTGATGTATATCCCTCGGGCCAGAGACCCTCGGGAAACGCTATGTCGACCTCAAGCGTTATTAGCTTTATAATGCGCATGATACTTTAATAACTATAGTTGTAATACATCCTATAAATTAAGAACCTTTGGGTTTTAACTAACAATTCAGGCATCATTTAATTTTCTCACCTGCTGATCAACACACACTAGCAAGCTAGAATCGTTGACTTTGTTTTAAAAACAATTAAAAAAATCCTGTTACTTCCGTATAAAGGAAGTATTCTAGTCGTAAAAAAATCACCCTCCGAGATTTTTTCAGATTTTTACGTTTCGGACTCGTTAGATGCCGAAAAACGTGTTATCTTAATTCAGTCTGTCAGACAGTCTGCCTGTTGGTCTGTTTGTCTGTCTGTCTGTTCGCGGCATAGCTAAAAAGCTACGTTACCGATTGACTTCAAATTTTGATAAAAAATAAAGGGTTATTTGAGGATGAAATGAAAACATTTTGGTAAAAATCCGATATGGCGAACCAAAATGGCGGCCTATTCATCCAATTTATCTCTCAATTTTACTACGTAGAATGAACTGGTAAAATTTTAGTACGAATCCAAGATGATGAAACAAAATGGCGGCTTAATAACACATTTAAAAAATCCGCCTGAAAAAACTTCTAATTAGATTGATTTCAAATTTTATGTATTTATGCATACGAATTCATGATGGCGGAACAAAATGATGGTCACATAAAATGTTTGTTAACGTGAAAAATCACCCATCCAGGATTTTATAGATTTTCCCAATTTGGGGTCCCTAGATCCCAAAAGACGTGTTTTCTCAACTCCGTTGGTATGTCTGACGGTCTGTCTGTTTGTCTGATGACGGCATAGCTTTAAATTTTGATCGAAAATTAGGGGTCATGTGGGGATGACTTTTTGGTGACAATTCAATATGGCGGAACAAAATGGGGGCCTAGTGAAATGTTAAAAAAATTATACTAAAAAACTAATTATCCAGTTTATTTCAAATTTTGCACCAATAATGATATAATTACATAGGAATGAACTGATAATTTTTGATACAAACCCAAGATGGCAAAAGAAAATATTAAAAAAAACAGTACTGGATAACTGCTTATTAGAATGATTTCAAATTTTGTGCAAGAATTAACTATAGTATAGAGATAAACTGGTAAATAAAATGTTTGAAAATCAACGTAAAAATCTTCTTAGATAATTAACTTTACGTTTTGCACAGAAATTAGATGTGATATAGAAATGCGCTTGTAAAATTTTGGTAGGAATTCAGTGTGATGGAACAAAATAGCGGTATAGTGAAATTTTTAAAAAAATCAGTGTAAAACACCTTACTTATTCAATTTATTTTAAATTATAACCAAAAATCAAGTATGGTATAGATTGAAACAGTAAAATATTGGCAACAATCCAATATGGTGGATCAAAATGGCACCCAATAAAAATGTTTAAAGAAAAGACAGTATATACGTGTTACTAAAAGAAAAGATTCGTTACGAGGGAACTCCAGCTTAAAAAAAATTATTGATTTTTTTCTCTAATTTAGTCCATAATATATTTGATCTGAAAAGATTTAAATTACAAACATTTCTGAAACACTTTCATATTATCATACTAATGATATGAGTACAATATGTGTTAATAAGACTTTAAAAAATAACTATTGTATTTTCTGCGCCCCGTACTTAAATTACTAAATAAAGGGAAACAAAAACAAAAGAAACATCATTATGATATATTCAGAGAGAGTAGTGAGAGATTCTCTCTGCGCCCTCTCTCTCTCTCTCGATCCGCAACTGGATACGGGATCATATATTTTTCTCAAAAAATGTTATCTTTGTTGGTTTTTCTATGGATCTTCTTTTCTTTTAGTCCAGTTCCAACTATTATCTCTCTTGATCTTCGTCGTGTTAAATTTTTCCATTCTCTAGGATGGTGTGATATATGCCAGGGCGGTATATCTTTGAAATTAGGTGAAAACATGTCTCTGTCTTTTTGTAATGTGTTTTTGTTTGCTTGTTTAGCGTAATATGTCTCTTGGTAGTTTGTATGTGTCATTATGTCTAGAATAAGTTAATTAGGTTGTTATTTTGTGTAGTAGTGTGGAATTAGTTTATCCCTAAATTCAGTTAATACGGACCATCTGCTGTTAGTCTTAAACATCTATTTTGTATACGTGAAAGAGTTTTCGTCTGGTTGCTATGACACGTAGCCCAAGTAGGAATAGCATATATGAGCATCGGTCTTATAAAGGCCTTGCATAGAATTGTTTTAACCCTGAGGTTCAATCTGCTTTTCCTGTTGAGTAATGGATACAAACAATGAATTTGTCCATTCACTTTTAGAGTAAAGTATTTTGTGTTGTATGTCCAGTTTAGTCTTTTATCAAAAATGAAACCCAAATATATGACCGTGTTTAGCTAGAGTACGTTGAATTCTGAAATTTTACGCAATTCTCAGGGAAAGCCACTCGGGAGTTAAAAAAAATATGCCTTTAGTTTTTATTGTATTTACAAGAATTTTCCAGCGTGACATCCGCTTTTCAAGAAGAGCTGTGTTTCGTTGCATTCTAGATACAATAAATCTGGGTTGCTTAGATGAAGCCGTGCTCGCTGTATCGTCGTCAAATAAATACAGTTTTGTTAAATTAAATTTCGGTATATCGTGTGTAAATATACTGAATAATAGAGAAGCTAGTGGAGACCCTTGCAGAACTCCGGCCTTTGACTGAATATGACGTCATCCAAGCACACGGAAAAAATTCTTTCATTCAAGAAGAAATGAATGAAGAATATTTTAGTTAGATACTTAGGACATCCCAGCCTGACTAGTTTGATGATGCGCATTGTGCCAGACTTTGTCAAAGGCTTTGTTCACGTCCAGAAAAATTGCACATGTTGATGTCTTTTATTAAAGGGAATAAATTGGTTAGATGCCAGTCAATAAGTTTGTTGTGTTGCACCTAGTCCTTTATTAAAATCAACTTGCTCTGGTGTAAAGATCTTATGATCTTCCACAAATATTTTAAGGTAATGTAGAATTAATTTTTCAACTATTTTTCATAGATTTGATAGTAAACTAATAGGCAAATAGCTTTTAGGTGAACAAGGATCTTCTCCCTTCTTTCTCATAAGGATTATTTTAGCTTCCAACTATAAAGTGTATATAGAAGGCACGATAGAGGGCCCAGTTTTCGAGTTATCTTGGCTTTTCAAATGTAGCACGCGAATATTTCATGGATGGAAAAATAGCTAAAATTTATGACCACTTGACAGATGACGCAGTGATATAAGTGATAAGATGGAAGCAATGCAGGCAAATTTTAGAAGAGGTTTGGAGCTACTTCGCAATGAGTATATTAGGGAAAAAGTTTCTATAAACCCCGATCAGTGGCCCGATAACTTCATACAAAAATTTCAATAATTTGAAAATAGTACCGAAGATGCCCTTGAACAATTAAAGAAAGAGGTACGATTGTTCTAAAGTCAAAAAGCGGGAGAACTTCAAAAAATTTAAATTTCATGGGATCTCAGAAAAAGGTAATCAAAACCTCTTTCAAGATATATGTGACGTAGTCGCGACAAATTTGCATTTAATCATAAACGAAAATGATATCAGTTCCTGCTAGCTCATCAGCCAAATCAGATCAACAAAAAATAACCCATCTGAAAACCAAAATGAATCCCGACCAGTCGTATTTGACTTTACCACAATGTGTAAGCGAGACGAGGTGTTCTTTGCCAAAAAGAAATTAAAAAATTTCGGTGTGCAAAATGGGGATTATGATGTGGTGGTTGTAAGCGGAACATGGCTGAGTAGCGACATCGACTCGGAAGAAGTTAAAATTTCCGGATATGCTCTGGTAAGACAAGATAGGCTAAGTAGAGGGGTGGTGTGACTCTTTTTTATAAAAATTATTTGAGTGTAACTCAGATACATCCAACCAGTGTCAACCCAAACTAAGAGCAGGTGGGGCTGTCATGTAATTTAAATAAAAAAAACATTGACAGCGTATATCGCCCTTCTTCTTATAACTGTAACGACTTTCTAACTCATTTAGAGGAACAAATAATGTACTGAATACCAAATTGTAATTATTTTTTTACTTGGGCGATTTAAATATTAACCTTCTGAATTTTCACTCTGAAGAAGTCCTAGAATTGTCTTCTCTTCTTGAATCAACAGGTCTTAAATAAACGCACTCGAGCCGCAAAAACCTCAACTCTTTTGGATCTTGTTATAATTCCTGAACACCTTTCAGTGGAAATAGTCGACACTCTTTCATTCCCAGATATCTCTGATCACGATTTAGTGTATTGTGAATGAATTCAAGATTCAAAACGGGGCCTGTCGTTACGGAATCTAGAAAACTAAACTAAAACTATATAGATTACCATCAGTTCAATACTGATCTTCAATCCATTCCTTGGCGAAATATTTTTGACTTCGAGATAAGGGATGACAAAGTATAGTATTTTAATCAAAATGTTCAAGCCCTCTTAGAAATTCATGCTCTGATGAGAACTGCCAGGTTTACAAACAAGAGAACCGCTGATCACTGACAATTTGTGATATGATAAAGACAATAAGAGAGCTTTGAACTGGGTAGCAAGCGCGCTGGGAATTCTATAAAAGTATTCGAAACTTAACAACGCTTACGATTCGGAGAGAAAAAGAATCATTTTTGGACGCTAAATTGCAGAACTCCTCGATATTATTACAAGACATTCCAGATTATCTTAAAAATCCTGACGACTTTATTCTATTTTTTATTGTCCCGGCGCCTCATAGCATCCTAATTGCTATAGACACGAACTAAGCGACAAGGTATAGGTTATTTTGAATTTTTATGAGGTATCGGAAATTTTGAAGTTCCCAAAATTTTGATGGATATAAGAATTGGTGCTGAAGCCGCAAACTATGTCAGTAGTTATATTTTGAAATTATGTTGTCCTTTTCTCTTGCTTTATATAACACACATAATTAATTATTGTATAGTTAATGCCGTATTTTCGTCAAATTGGAAAAGGGCGTTAATACAACCGCTACCCAAAATATTCTCACCAAAATAATTTAAAGATTTTAGGACCAATATCGTTATTAGTACCTTCAATGATGTTAATGGGATTCGGTATAGCAAGGGATGTTAGGTGTGTTTTTACTAAAATCATAGTGCCGCCCTCAGACCTATTGACGGGGCATTTCTATATAATCTGGAAATACAAATCTATCATTTTCCCCCAGATTTCTTGAATTAAAATTACGTCAATTTCTTGATTTTCACAAAAGTGTAATAATTCAAGCCTTTTAACTTTAACATTATTGACACTTAACGAAGTTATCCTAAGGTAATTGGGACACATTTTACGGGTTTAATTCTGACAGTTAGTGTGTGTGCCGGTTACCAGAGAGGTAAAAACATTCATTTGCTGTTTCAATATTTCAGTGAATTATTGTAGCAAACCTTGCATAGTTTGCTACATAATCTGCTCAGCTTCGACTACCTGAAAGGTTTCCGAGGAGTTAATTGCCTTGATATTGCTTAACTTGGCATTATTTTGGGTATCCCGTGGAAATTTAGGAAGGGTTGGGTTCGGACTAGTTAGCCCTAACATTCCTATGGTGTTTGGGGCAACAAGAAAAATTTGCGGGTTGATCACCTCCACAGTTAGCACATTTTGCCTTTACCTCCTTAGACTGAGCACATTCGTTGGTTAAGTGTCCTCCGGCACAATTAACTGATTTAGATTGTGCCGTGCATTTGTTTTGAAATCCCGCAACGTTGAGAATCAACTCTTACAGACATATCGTCAAGACTCTGAAGATTATAGATGTATTTTCCTGCCTTAGAAATAAGAACAAGAACTAGAGGCATGAGTCTCCCGTCCTTGTGGTGCCATGTAATTAGTAGGGGACAACTGAAGTTCTTCTAGATCTATTTTAATCTTGTCTGTCGAACACTCCTCCAATACAACCCTGAGAATAACATGTTTTCCCTCAGGGAAACTGAAGGAATGGTAGTGATTGCCTTGCCATACTCAATTTCGTTTTCTTTAAGATAAGAAGTTAAGTGCGTGTAGGTCTTTTTATACCTTAAAACAATAAGAAGGACTTTTTATTTTATTATTTGTTTGTTAGTGTTGCCTGAATTGTTTTCAATTTTAGTAATTGTAACAAAATTTTGGGTAGCTTTAAGTCCCTGTTTTCCATAGTACGTGTTTAGTGCAGTGTTGTTAGTAGGCAGGTAGGTTTGGATATTTAGTTTTTGTAGCTTTGTTGGGTACAATTGTGTTTTGTCTTTTATTAATCTTACGTTTCCTGTTTAATCGTTTGTATTGTCACTAGAGGTAGAGTCAGTAGTGTCTATGCCCATTATATCATCATTGGTCATATTAGAAATATTATTATGTTCATTGGTAGAACTGATTTCATTTTTGGACCTGCTAATCTCATTTATCAGTTTCTGATTTTCATCAGTTAATATTGCTATTGCGCTTCATGTCGGCCATGCGTTCTGGTAGGGATACTTCTTTCTTGGTTTCCTTCCCAGGGCCTTGATTAAGTCAATCTCCGGCTCATCCATTACCTCTTATCAGTTTCATAAATTCGTATACACGTTCGCTCTCGATATACTAAGAACCAAGTATTCTCTGTGTATTATAATACTGTTGTTTGGTAAAAAACTTCAACAATCAGTGGTGGCTCGTGGATTTAAAAACCGGTGAAGTGCAGGGTAGGCAGGTACATAGCGCCGAAGGCGAAAATTTTTCGGGGTGCCACGCCCAAAATGGCTATTTTTTTTAACCTTTTTATGATGTTAATTATCCATAGCTCTGAAGCGTTTTTTAATACTTAGGGGAAATATGAATTTATTTATGATTTTAAATATATTTTTTTGTTCTTAAAAGACAGCTATGTACCTATATCTTAAAGCTAATTTCGATTCTATTCGATCGATGTAAAACTGCTCAGATGATCCGAATGCACTAATTTACATTAATTCTATAATAAGCGAAAAGGCACCTGCAGCCTGCAGCGCAGCAGTTTTATGCCGCTCCCATCTCTATTTGGCTTACGGATATTCACCATTGTATTGCCATAGCAACTGTAATTGTAATTCCTGATTGTAATTCCTCAAAGGGTCGCTCTTATGAAAAGGTGTTCAGCGCTCTACGTTTTTAAGTCATTATTATTTTTTGAGTATATAACGCACTAGTTTTGATAGAAAATTATTGTATAATTAAGTAAATAATGTGAATTTATATAAAATATACTACATTTCCATAATAAAAATGTAGAGTATAAAATGCTTAATATTTAAAAAATATTTTTATTTTCAAGTAAATCGATTGGAAAATGTAAGTGAAGCGGGGCGTCACCCGCGTCCCCTGGCGCAATGCATGCAGATATTTTTCTATAGAATCAACAAAACTTCAGTTGTTACAAAATCTACATGCATACATCTGCAATAAGATTTCCAAAAATGTATAATTGTGCGTATCTGTTTTCAATAAGATATTTACTTCTAAAATAACATATAAAAGGACTCGAATTGGCCATATGTGACGACAATCTTCATTTAACACTAAAAAAATTAAATGTCTTAGTTATATTTTGTAAAATAGCTACATTATATTTAAGTTTAATATGCCTACTAGTAAACCAAATAAACAAAACATCTTGGTTGCTACATTGCCAAAATGCATTTTTGATACGACTTTGTTACAATTTTCCATAGTGCGGCGACTACAGAAAAGGGAGGTGTTTATTTTAAGACAACAGGAATAATGGAGCAATAAATTAATTTGTGTTTATCAAACAATTAACGAACGATTTTCACGTAAGTCGTACAACTCCAATTTCGCGAAAATTTTTTCAGCCTGTCGATATTTTCAATTACAAATTAGCCGTTGCTATGGATATTTTTCAGGATCAAAATGAAGGGAAAATCGCTAGTTACTTTCCTTCTTCGGCATTTCAAAAGATAGGTGTTTTCTATAACCAATATTTTACAAGCTGTGGAACGGGATAGTACTGAAATCGAGAAAATAGTAGGTGGTTGGCAGAACAGATTTAAAATTTTTTTAACCGAAAAAAGGAGGACGTTACCATTTCAACCTTAAATATTTTTTTCTGTATGTACACCGATTACTCTGGGGTCGATTCACCAATTTGAATGATTTGGATGAAATTTTCAAGAAGAATTTAGGATAGTGCCGGAGTGGTCCCACAGCCAGCATAAAACTGGCGCCATTTTAATTTTTTTTCTACCTAAGAGTTTCCGTGATAAATTTGAAATGTTTTATATTACATTGAAATTGTGTATGAAGTGCAATTAAACAAAAAAGTCATTTCGCTGCACCGTGATGTACATACTCCCCTAATAAATCTATTATTATAAATCTTAACGAGTGTTGAAATTATCAAATATCTTATTCTTACCTTATTTTTGGTAGAAAATATTTCTTGTGTCAATAAGTGAAGTGTACAGCGGTGAGAGGGGGACTAAGTGCGAAACAGGGGTATTATAAAAATATCAGTTTCGTATACTTTTCGCAGGTTTTAAAGGCACGAAGCACAATTTTACTAATCATTTTAATTTTTGACAATGTGTATTGCTGATTTTCTATAAACATATATAAATACCGATTTTTATATAATATGAGTACCACGAATGTGGACCCAGTAGACACCTACTTCTTTATTTTTTTTGTGGAAGTGAATGCCTCGAAAACCTTAAAGCTGATCATTTCAATAAAACTTATATAAGTAAAACCGACTCCAAAAAAAGCCCTAAAAAGTAAAAGATAATATTTTATTCCATCTTAACAATTTGACTTTATGAGTTGGCGTCCAGCTAAAAGGGCAGTAAATAGATATTATACTCCTGGCATATATAATAAATGTTTATTTGTTCTTTAGTAATTAAAAATTGGTTCGACGCCGACTTCATAAAGTCGAATTTTCAAGATGGAACATAATATTATATTATTACTTTTTAATACTTTTATTTGAAGTCGCTTTTCTTTTTTAGTAAAAAAAAATTATTGTAAAAACACTTATAAAATATCGGAAAATTAAAATCTACATCTAAAAAAATCTAACCTCTGTTTTCTTTTTCTAGTGTGTCTGTACTTTCGATTCAGAAGGAAGATTTTGTGAGATAAAACTGGGAATTAAAAAAGCAGCATTCAGTGGCAATAGCTACCTTTCTCACCGTTTGCCAAATAACCAGAATCTATCAATTGAATTTGAAGCCAAAACATTATCACCTACTGGACTTCTTTTTCATGCCAATTTGGGCAAGACCTACATGGCTTTATATGTTGAAAACAGTTTCCTCACATTTAAATTTTCTTGCGGATATCAAACCATGTTGTTAAGCGAACTTAAAATTCCGATCAACAATGGATTACCCATGAATATAAAGGCTAGGTAAGTTCAATTTACAATTTTTCTTCCTTATTTTCTATTTAGTATTTTTTGAAAGTTAAAAATATATTTCAAAGCATTAATATTAATAAAATTTCAGTGCCTCAAAATTATAAGATTCTATGTTACAACACTGTTGTCACAGCACTAGAAATATCTTTTAAAGTCTAATTCTGGATAAAAAAGATGCATTTCCTCAAATTATTTCTTATGTAACATAAAACTTAATAATTTTAGGGCCGCGATTTGTTAAATTTCAAAATCGCTTTCTTTACAGCTTAGAATTTTCGAAAGATGTTAAACATTGCGATGCAGTTATCAAAGTAAACGATACTCTGTCAATGACTGGAGACCAAATGGCTAAACGAGACAAATTTTCTAAACCAAACGCGTGGTTGTATTTAGGAGGAATACCAAACGATATTTTTTACGAAAATGTACCTTTGGGAGGCTTCATCGGATGTATGTCGGATTTAAAGGTACATTTAAGTTGTCTTAGTTTTTTGGCTCTGAGCGCATCTGATATTTATTTATTTAGTTATTTTAGTACAGGTGTCAGAATACAAGTGAGTAGAGAACATAATTTCGAATAAATAAAATAAAAAACTAGCCACTTAATAGACCTATTACCGCAGGTTATAAAATAATTAGCTCAATAAAAACTTTTTTATCAAGATGTCATGACAACAAAAAGGATGAAATTCGAGCAGTTTTCCTAGATTTCTTTTTGATGATAGTAAGAACTGGCACTGACAATGGCTCTAATAGTTAGACATTCGGGCTGTCGGGAGCAGGTATACGATAATAATGTGCTAATTCCAGGAATATATTGTGGAGTTCAGAAAAGATTCGTGAGGATAATTCCAAAGCATTATTAATTCCTTGTGCAAATCAATTCCTAAACATTTGTGGCGTATGTTCCTTCGCGTTCTTTTGTTTTAGGGTGTCTTTTGAAGGCCGAAGAGTGGAAGTTATCTCTATGTCATACATATAAAAATTATTTATAAAGTGTTTCAAATAAATCTGTAATATTGAATAGACTGCAAAAAAAACATTTTAAAAACATTAATAGCGGGCCCGTAATTAACGGGAGAACTTATCATTTAATCCACAAAAACAGAAAAAAAACATTAAAATACTTACACCCTGATCTAAAGTATTTCGATTCCTCCTACCCCCAAAATATCCTCTGAATGGAACATTCTTATTGATACTTAGGAAAGAACACGAGGTAAAAAAATATGTTTACGTTGCTTTTCTAAAAATAGGGAAAATTGGTGTTTGCATTTCCTTAAAATATTCGTAAACCTCCTTCTGGTAATAAACATTTATTTAATCTGTCTATTATGAATGTATGCTCTTTAAAAAGCAATGTGTTCCTTTTTCAACTTTTGCGATAATAGTAGGAGGCACACATAAAACCGATAAAAATATTTCATTTTCAGCAAGCAACAAGAAGTGATGCAAATTATGTATTTTTTTTCTTCAAATGCGGACTGTTATTACCGACTATCACAAACTTTACCTGCGTTTGTTCTAGAAACACCTTTCTCTGTCGCTTTAGGACAATTGAAAGTTGTCCACGCTGATATTACTGAAGCTTTCACAGGAAAATCGAAAGGTTTCTTTATCAACGCTCGAGTTTTTATCTTCCTTGATTAAAGACGAAGCAATAAATGATTTAATTTTTACGGAGATTAAATCTTTTACTGCTTCGTTTAATTCTTCTCCTAGGAAAATTAAATAAACTGGCAGATCTAAGGTCAAAATATGCCACCCACGGAAACAGCTTTGAAACTAGCAGTAAGAAAACTTTTAATTTACCATGTGTAACCAATTATGTACTGCAAATTAGAATCCTTTATGTGTGTCACTTCCTTTATGGGGCTCAGACAAAATATCGAACCTTGTAGAGTGTCTTAAAGAGAATAATACATAAAGACGTAAATGTTTTAAGAATATTGAAGAAATTCGGTTGTGACCGAAAATCAGTGCCTTAAGTACCTTATTTATTTATATTTTAGTATGCCAAGCCATTTATGTTCTAAGAATGAAAAAAGCTGAATATTATTTCTAAATACTACCAAGTTTTTCTTGAGTTAAGGTAATAATAGAAATGTATAATCTTCTTTCTGGTATTTTTGCATTTGCTTGATAAGGATGCTTCCTCTTTGTGAATAAAACGACCTTTTAAAAAACGGGGACCCTAAAATGGAAAACCGCCCCGGGCTTCAATTACTCTTAGTTTGCCACTGCAGAATATCCTACTAATAGTCACCTTATTACCATGTTATGTTTTACGGACGCTAAACGTTTATTAATTTTTGTCCAACCTACTACGCTAGGTTTTGAACAGAAATCCACCAAATAGCCATTCAAAGGAACATGGTGCTCATATTTCAGCACCGAAAATAATGACTTTGCGGTATCACGGTGATAAAAATACCAACAAAAATAATGTTGTTCGGATAAAGGTCTCTTTTTAACTTGTGACAGTTGTTTATTTAATATATGCTAAAAAGGGGCATTTCTTGTTTCAAGATTTAATTTAAGAAAATCCGAAGTACTAGTGTCCAGAATCCGAACTAAATTTTATTTACATGCAATATATTTAGTAATAAAAACAATATACAAATTTCAAAACCACAATAATATAAAATATAAATATTTTATAAATTAATATTTAACGATAGTGACAAATAAAACATACACAAGTGTTCGCATGTCGCTGGATCCCCCTTTTACTTTATAGTTTGGATTTATGGATTATTATAAAACATTTTCAGAACAAAACGTACACGGAAAATATTCTAATATGTCCTATATTTTAATACAGATTGCTAGAAAAAAAGTATACATATATAAAGATGCAGATGACGGCTACGACATTTCAGAATGTTCTTCTCTGGCCTGTTTGTCCAATCCTTGCAAAAATGAAGCTTCGTGCAGTTCACAAGATGACAATTGGATTTGCCATTGTAGAAACGGGTAAGCAGTGAAGTATTAAGGTGTTATAAAAAATAAATAATTCTCTATTGAAAATTATTGTAGGTAGCCTTAAATTTTCTTATAAGAGAAAGAAGTTGGTCTATTATTATGTACAATGAAATATTACTCACTGTTCACTCACTTTTGTTCCACAAGTTTTTTTTGCAAAAAATAATTATATTTATTCATTATGAGTTACTATACATGTAGAAGTTTATTATTATAGTGAGGTTCATTTTTAACTAGTAAGAAATATAAAATAGATATTCTTTAATATTGTGATTTAAAATATGTTTAAGTTTTCTAACTTTTAATCTAATATTTTTTAGAAGTCTACTGGTAGTGATTCCGCGAGACGAGATTAGGATCCCCTCAAATTAGAGAAATATAAGAGCCCCTCTTTCGCCTCGTTTTTCTTGTACGCAAACCAGGCTACTAAAGCTGTTCCAAATTCTTAGCCGTTTAAAAATTAAGCAGTATAATACAATTTAAAACTCACGGAAAAGTTTGAACTACCTAAATCTTAAAACTAGAAAAAAAGGCAATTTTTTTATCCCAGTAATTAAAAAAAAAAAACTTAGTTATTCTAGGTATCTATGTAAAGACAGTGGCCAAATAATTATATAACTATCGCTAATTATTGGACTCTTGCCCTTTTTTATGTTGTTTTTAGTTTTATGTGCAAATATAGTATTTATTCACTTGCAGCGACATTTCAAGCATCAAAAAACATTTTTTAACACAAAAAATGCCACAGCAAAAAAAAATTAAAAAAAAAAAAATATATATATATATATATATATATATATATATATATATATATATATATATATATATATATTATATATTAAAATCTATAAGGTTTTTTAAAAACATGCCTCTTAGAACTTAAAATTAGAATCCTAATGGAGATAGACTTCGACAATGGTATTCAGTATTCACTCAGCATCACCTTTATTTTAGACTACAGTTACATATAAATGATAAATGTTAAAATTATATTAAATAAAATCTCTTATGAGGAGGGCTCCTCAACTTCCGCCCCACCAATAATTTGGGTAGTTTTAAAAATCAGATATATACAAGAAAACTAAGTTAGGTCTGAAAGATTTTTTTTTATTTGGTCGCCAAGTTAATTTTATATTTTCTCACCGTTTGTTTCCCTGCTCATCAGTTCATTTTTCTGCTAAAACCTTTTGTTACGAGAAAATTTTCCTCTCGTCTCATCAAAACTAGACGAGAAGCTCCCATCTGGACGGCATCATTATCTGCTGGCTTCGCTTGGGATAAGTTTGATGGTTTGTTTACCTTGTGAACAAAACTGATTTATTAGGATTTATTTCTGAGCTTTTTCTTTTGTCAAAATTACCGGTTACCACTATCCGAATTGGCACTGAACACATGTTTTTACAAAACTTGACTTTTTTCTTCAGGATGATACAGTATATTATCAGAATTTTGTATGGAAGTCTTCACTATTCCTCATACAAGGGAACTTTATTAACTATAAAAAATTAATACAGTTTATAGAAACATCTTGGCGTTTTTGTGGAAATGGATAGGACGAGCAGTTTATTTTGTATTCTATTTTAAACTTTGCGTTCTTCTGTTGTACAGCATGTACCACTAAGAAGGGAGGCCGGTCGTATCTCAGGAACCACTTGTCTTATGGTTTCGGGAAAAAAAATTATATAGTAAATCGGCCAAGAGAAATCGCTGGAAATTATTTTTAACCTCGAAAAATTGCCGCTAGGGGGCGCCACAAGAACTTTAAATCGTAAATGTCGATTTTTTGGTGAATTTATATAGTTAAGGTGTGTCGAAAATATAAGCAAAGTATTTTTCAATGAGTTACGCAACTTTTTGCTTTTTATAATTTTTTTCTATTTTCAATAATAAAGTGGTGGGGGAAGGTCAAACATTTTTTGTTTCAAACGTTGATATCCCTGTTTTAAATGAAACGATTTTATTGAACTTGATCTTAAAAAAAAGAGCTTTTTTTCGCTCGATTTGCGGTGCTATTAACGGTTACCAAATTTATTCTGCTACTGGTCGCTAAATGGCGTCTTTCTGGGATTCCTCAAATAATACGGATTTTCTCAAAAAAATCAAATAGTATGATATGACTTTTTTGTCACCTTTTATTTTGTGGTTATGAAGGGTATAAGATAGTGAAATAAAAAAACCATATCCATATTTAATTTAAGAAAGTTGATAATAGTCGCTCAAATCCGAAACGTCCGATTAAAAAACTAACCACACCGAATTGTAGAGGAGAAAAAGTGCCGATGGTAAAGTGAAAGTTATTTTTATCTATTTCAATTTAACCTAAAATTTAAGAAATTTTGAGAAAAAAACGCTGCAAATTGAATCACTACTTCCACATCATCTTTACGAGATATAACACAATAACTGTAGATATACCCGAAAAACAAATCGACATATTACTCGATTTTTTACGAAATTTTGGATTTTCGTCCCTTCTACTTTATGACCTTACTATTTATTTGTTATTTTGGTCAAATAAAAAGACAAAATGAGATCCCCGAATCAAGAAAGTTGATGATAGCCGCTCGAATCTGAAAGTAGCGTTGAATTAAAAAAATAACTTCATCAACTGTTAGAGAAGGAAAAGTGCCCAAGGGTGAAGTGCAAGAGATTTTTATCCATAGTTTAAATTTTACTAAAATTTTAGAACAAATTTTTGTAAGCCAGAACATAAAAAACTAAACAGTAAAAGAATTAGCATGAAATAGGACACCAAATAAAGAGTTTATGCTTTATTCTTTGCTGTATTATTTCCTACTACTCCATTTATTGTTGTGTAAAAAAGCAGGGATGATATAAAAAAATGTTATAAATAACAAAGAAATTGTTTATTAATTAACTGTTGGTGTCAAGTGAACTGTTGGAAATGTCTACCATCATGCTCGAGACATAGACGGAGTCTTTCTACTGTAGAATTTACTGCAGCTTCTGTTTCTGCAGCTGGTATCATCTGGATTGCGTTTCTAATTCGGTTGATGAAGTCCTTCCTTGTTGTTGGTACACCAAATCCTTAAGGCGACCCCACAAGTAAAAGTCTAGACACGTCAAATCGAGGGAACGAAGGGGCCAGGGAAATATACTGCCCCTACCTATCCAGCTTCCGGGAAAACGCCCATCTAGAAACCGCCTGACATTGTTTGAGTAGGGAGCTGGGCAGCCATCATGTTGGAAGAATAGGGTGTCTAAGTCGATGCCCTCAAGCAAAACAGGCAGCTGATTTTCGAGAAAATCTAAATAAGTCTGTCCATTTACTGAATTATCGAAAATTAGTGGGCCGATAATTTGGTTGTTTATTATGCCGCTCCAAACGTTGACGCTCCAACGACCTCGACTCTGGACTTCTCGCATCCAGAGAGTATTGTGGTCCGACCAATAATGCAGGTTATGCAAGTTCACTTTCCCATGGGAGCAGAAAGTAGCTATATTACTTAATACGTGAATTTATAGATTTTCGGGTATACAGATTTAAATTTTTGAGTTAATTTAATGTTTTATGTAAATCTAAAAATGATGTGGAAGTAGCGATTTAATTTGCATCATTTTTTTCTCAAAATTTTTCAAATTTTAGGTTAAGTTGAAATATTAGATGAAAATAACTTTCACTATACCATTGCCACTTTTTCTCCTCTACAATTCGGTGTAGTTAGTTTTTTAATCCGACCTTTCGGATTCGAGCGACCATCATCAATTTTCTTTATTTAAATACGGACCTGGTTTTTTTCTTTCACCATCTTATACCCTTCATACCCACAAAATAAAATGTGACAAAAAAGTCATATAGTACCATTCGATTTTTTAAGAAAATCCGTATTATTTGAGGAATTCCAGAAAAACGCCATCTAGCGACCAGTAGCAAAATAAATTTGGTGACCGTTAATAGCACCGCAAATAGAGCGGAAAAAACTTTTTTTTTTAAGATTAAGCTCAATAACATCGGTTCATTCAAAACAGAAATATCAACGTTTGAAACAAAAAATATTTGACCTTCCCCCACCACTTTATTATTGAAAATAGAAAAAAAATGATAAATAGCAAAAATTTGCGCAACTTATTGAAGAATACTACGCTTATATTTTCGACACACCTTAACTACGTAAATTCACAAAAAAATCGACATTTATTATTTAAAGTTCTTGTGGCGCCCCCCTAGCGGCAATTTTTTGAGGTTAAAAATAATTTCCAGCGATTTCTCTGATTTACTATATAATTTTTTTTTCCGAAACCGTAAGACAAGTGGTTATTGAGATACCGCCCGCCTCCCTTCTTAGTAGTACAACCGGTATACCAATTGTACCAACTTTCGGTCATTAGGCTTTAGCTATTTCACTTTTAAGCAGATATATAGATATAATAATAATTTAATTAATGAAATAATCAGACAGTAACTCTACCTTAGAAGGAAAAATATGCGTAGATAGTACGATTTTTTTAGATGTTTTTATTGTTTCTTGAAAATGTTCAAGAAGAAACATATGATTTATTGCCTCCTTTTATAGCAGCTTGTCTCATTTCTTAAGGTTTTATCGTAATTCCAATCAGATCTAGACTTAAATTCTCTTAGTGCTTTACCTCCTTTTTTGTCTTTTCAGTGTACATGATTGGCTTTACTTTTTATTTGCCTTTATATAGTCCTGAAGCTCACGACCAAGATTTTGCATTCGTTGCTGCACCTCTGGTCAACATATACATGATAAATTGTGATGTTTTGATACTACTAGGTTTTTAAGCCCTGAGTCCAGCCAGTGCTATGGCGGAGGGAGTTTTAAGAAGTTAACAGCCGGTTGCACAAAACTCAATTGTTGTTTAGAATATTTAACCGAACTTTCGGATTTGACAAGCTGCTTATAGAAATCTAGGAACTCGCTGTCAAATTTGACATTCCGTTAAACATTCTAAACTTTAATTGAGCTTTCTGCAACCTGCTAGTCGTCCGTGCGAATCTGATATTTAAGATATATATCAGACCATAGAGATCAGTTCACTATAAATTCTATTTCTTGCAACTTCATCATCAATTGTTATAGCACCGACTGAACTCAGAGCGTACAAATACCGAGGCGGTATATATAGGCACAGCGATAAATACATATTTCAGTTATGGGCCCAGGATTAAGAGGACCTATATAAAATAAAACTCTTGGACTCAAGAGTTGCTTCAAATGTTGGACGCTACATATTTACAAAAAAAAACGATTCCCGTCTGCGTTCATAGTTATTTACACCAGTACTAATGTGACCTTTGAATTTTAATACAAGTGCATATAACACATCACTGTTTTGAACAGCCAAAATATATAAATGTATATCATCGCATTTTCAAACTTTGTATAATGTTATGTTCCTATTTATTGTTCTAGCACCACTTTATTTTAAAAATAGGACGATATAGTATGTAAACTGAGGATTGAAACTTTCGTCATAGTGTGTAATTCTGAGAGTCCGACGTTTGTCTTCAATAACGTAGTCACTTTGATTTATTAGAATTTCAGGTGGCAGCTTTCATTTGTGACATTCGTTATTAAAGTTCTTATTTTATGTTTTTTTGAATATAAGGCCGCTTTTCAATGAATACGAGCAAGGACTCGGAAAGGGTTGCTGGAAAACTTCTTTTTACCTGTGTCTGCTGTATATGTCGAGAGTGGGTAACCATCGTGCTCAAACTGCAAAATAATTTTTTATACCTAAATCGAAAATGTTTACTTGTTTTATAGAGAGCATCGGACCCTTTGGGAATACCACTCTCTACAGTTAAAAAACTGGGTTCCAAAGAAGTCGAGGATGAAAACCACTATAGCTTGTTCTCGTGGAGTTAATAGCGACAAAGTTCATCCATAGATAAAGCATTGGTCAGTTTGCTACAATATAGATAGGCTTCTTAATATACAAAATCGGTCCCGTATTTGGCTCCCTCTAGCGGTTGTAGTCTTCAGGATTTTTTTAAAAATATTACGGGTTATTCCAAATTTATGCTCGTAGTATGTACATATGTTTTTTTAACACTTAGCAGGTCGATAAGTTTTGATGTTGTAAAATGTGTTTGGAACAAAGAATATTTACTTAGGAAAGTGTATACAACTACAAGAATCTGTTTGATTTCTTAGCCTTAATATTCGAGAAAACGGAAAACTTGCCTGACTTCCAATTCTTTGTCATTTGATTATTTTATAACATGTATGTTAGTGATCATGTTTCTAAGCTATGCTCATGATAAATATGTACGTCTTTTGGTTTTATTACGCAGAGCAACTAAAGAAATTTTATTAGAGAAGTAGTATTTCTTTTAATTTCTCTAAAGCTAAACTAAAAATGTAATAGAAATATGGATTTTTAATTATAAAAAAAGCTAAATTTTCGGATATTACAAACAGATTGTTTTTATTTTGACATAAACATGAATTATGATGAATTCACTTACTTAGTGTTGCAATAGTAAACATACTACATACAAATACGCTGGCAGCATCGATCTGGAGTACATTGTTGTAATATTGATCGATCACCGATAATCTAAAAAGAAACAAACAAATACAAAATATATACTTAAATTAATTCCTAAAATTTGAATAACTCAAATTCAAATACGTCAGAATAATAACAATAGTGTTATTGTTTGTATTCCTCGTTTCCATGATAGCATAGTTAATGTGCTGCTCTCCAACGAACGTAGTCTGCGTAGAAAAAGTATATAGGTTGCGTCGTATAAGTTGAGTGCAGGGTCCATCAACACATTGTAAGGTCGCGCATTTATACAATGTCTACTGTAGGTATTCCATTAAATGTATTGTTTAATATCACAATAAATCCATAGCTTTTATTTTGATTGTGTTACATTACGGGCATTGCAAATAAGGCTTCAGAACATTGATGACGTGCAAATGTATATATATGTTATATCTATTCTCACCAGCTATTTCATCATACAAGTTATGCTAACCTTGGTTCCCAGTCTATCAGCTGTCACCCGTCAACGCAGTTATTCAGAAAGCCAAGCTTATCTCAATAACAATGTATCACATATCAGTTAACGACGTAGATCATCCTATTCTCATAAACAGCAGGTGTTACTTGTTTACGAAAACAAGTCTATATCAAGAAAGCGTCCTCAGCAGAACCCACGTCCTGACCCAAGTGTTCAAGAAAGAAGTAAACAGTTCCCACTGAGTCAGCATAATGAAAAATATAAATAGTTATTTTTCTTTGTATACAGCAGTTCAATCTAGCTCGAATTCATTTGTTAAACGTTACTCTGTAATTTTGCAAATTCGAATGTAGATATTTAAATTTGTATTTTTCAAGTAATAAAATAATTTTTTAAAAAGTGATTTTGCAAGAAAGTGATTTAACAAACTGGCGCAGTTGGTAGGATTCTAAAAACGTCTAACAGAACACGAAGCCTTTGTGCACTCTAACTGTCGACGGAGGATCCCAATCCATTGTTCAGAAGAACCCGTGAAAAACAAGAATCCATCGTTCAGAAGAACCTGTGAAAAACCAGAAAAATACAAGAAGTACTGAAAACCCAAAAAAAAACAGAGAAAATCACGACCTGACGTCACCAACTCGCAGTCAATCTACGGATTAGGAACAACTAGTGAAACCCCTGGTAGAATTTGCTGCAGAGAACACGACGAAGTCTGATGTTTCTACTAGTAACGTAAGTCTGAATCATCTCGTTTATTAATTTTCTCAATTTTCCGAAAATATTGAAATTTTTATTCAAGTTTAAGGAAACTGTTCGATTTTTCAATTTTGATAATTACTTAACGAAAAACTGAATTCAAAAACAAATTTCAAAAATCCAAAAAAATATTTTAATTTCAAATTTTGATTATACAGTTAATCAAATTTCAAGAAAAAAAAACAACATGAATTTTGTAGATTTTAGTATTGCTTTAATTTACGTTGATTTGTGTACTACTTTATGTACTGCCAATCAACCTAAATTCTTAATTTTAAGTTCGTATCCTTTTTATATAATATTGTGTGCCTATATTATTTCATTTTGATATTGTGATATATTGAGCAACCATGACTGATAACAAAAGACAAAATGTCCCTGAGACACCCGAAATTGAACCGTATAAATTATCTGAAATATTTTCGATAATTCCTGAATACGATGGTGATCAAATTTTTCTCCAAACATTTCTCAATGCTTGTGATTGTGCTTACAATATGTCTACACGCGATCAAAAAGATTTATTAGTAATCCACATAAAAAATAAATTACGTGCAAGAGCAGCGCAGCTAATAAGCTCTCGCAATCCTATTTCTTACATAGAAATAAAACAACTTTTAAATTCTCACTTCGGAGATACGACTTGTCTTCTTTAATACAAGACTTACAACGTATCAAACAATTACCAAATGAGAGTCCTTTAACCTTCCTCAACCGACTTCAAGTGCTAAATGCAAAAATGCACGCTAATATACTAATCTCACCCCACAACAGAAACAAGCTCAAATAACCCTGATCGAATCCATGTCCCTGAGTACCCTCTTAACTGGTCTCGAACCCCGTATTGGACATATAATTCGTGCCAGTAACCCAAGAGATCTTCTTGAAGCCCAAATACGTATTCGACGTGAACTTCAATTGTCCTATTTCGAATCTCAAAAAGTTTCAAAACCGAACCCACCAAAGCCATTCAATCAACCTTTGAGAAAACCAAACTTTCAAACACAAAAATGTTTTAAATGTGGACATATTGGTCATTCAGCAAATCAATGTCATGCCAATAACGGACAACCACGTCCCAATTTTTCCCAAAACTCAAATTTTCAGCGACCCCAGTTTGCCCCGCAAACAAATTCTTTTCAGTCACACAGACCAAACATGCAACAACAAAGAAGCCCAAATACACAAACCCCAAATATTACAAATAACCAATCAAATCAAAATAATTTCCAACGTCAACCGAATTTTAATTATTCTCGACCCTCAGTAATTCAGAAAAATCCCAATTTTAAAACTCACTTAGTTAGCACAATAACAATCAAGAAAAATATTTTAATGACTATTCTCAAGACTATCAACAAGATCCCTCATTCTTTTCTTATGAGGACCTCTCTACTTTATTCGAAAACGAATACGACAATTCTTATGAGAATCCAGATCCCAATTTAAACTTTAACGAACCAATCGAAGACTACCAAAATTTTCCAATCGAGGAAAATCGAAATTTTCTTTTATCTCCAAATCAAAACCATCCACCCAATCAAGCCCCTATAGAAACAGATCAAATACAAGCCCAAATCGAAACTCCCACGCTAGACGATATGAATCCCTCACTCAATTTCCCCGAACAACAATTTCTTTAAATCCCTTCCTTGCCATAAATCCCAAAAATCTTTACTATATTAAAGACACAACAAATACTTTCAAACTACTCATAGATTCTGGTGCAGGTATTTCAATTTTCAAAGAAAATACAGTAAACAACTTTCCAAATCGTTTCCCCGAAAATGCAACAATTCAAGGCATTACCGAACAAAAACTTTTAATAACTGAATCAACTTTGATACATTTTAACAACGGTAACCCTCACAAAGTCTGTATTTACAACTTAGACATTGATTTTGACGGAATTCTAGGTCTTGACTTCCTAGAACACTACGAATGTGCAATCGATTTAAAGAATAAACAACTTATTACCAATTTTAAAACACTACCACTGTATAAAGTTGAGGACAATTACTCTTCAACAGAACTCGAAACATACGAGGCAAATAAAAATAAAATAACTATACAAGGTAGAACAGAACAAGTTTTTAAATTAAAAGGTCATCTAATCAATACCGTTCAATCATATCCCGAAAAGAAAGAGAAAAAGTGCATATCCCAAATGCCCTTGTCCATGTCAATCAAAAAGGCGAATTTTTGACAACAATTATCAATGCAAATGCAATCCCAAAAACAATTGATTTTTCAAATATCGAAATAGAACCATTTTCGATACACACACTTCTTAATTTCAATTTTCCCGAATCTCCCGAATTTCAAACTTCAAACAGAATCCCGACTATTAGATCCCAGCTTAGACTTGATTATTTAAACGAAGAAGAAAAAGAATTAATCACAAATCTTTGTGTCAATTTCAAAGACATTTTCTATCTAGAAGGTGACAACCTTTCCTTCACAAATGAAATCAAACATAAGATAGACACGAATAATACAAAGCCCATTTTTACTAAATCCTATAGATATCCCCAAATACATAAAGAAGAGGTTAAAACGCAAGTAAACAACATGTTACAACAAGGTATAATTAGACCATCAATTTTTCCCTGGTCATCTCCCGTTTGGGTTGTACCGAAAAAAATCGACTCTAGTAATAAACAAAAATGGAGGATCGTAATAGACTATAAAAAATTGAACGAATCCCCTGTTAATGATAAATATCCACTTCCTAATATCTCAGATTTACTTGACCAACTTGGACAGTATCAATATTTCACTACTCTTGATCTCGTTTCTGGTTTTCCATCAGATAGAGATAGATCCTAAAGTTATTTCAAAAACAGCGTTCTCAGTCGAAAACGGTCATTATGAATTTATACGAATGCCCTTCGGACTAAAGAATGCCCCATCTACATTCCAACGTGTAATGGACAATATTCTTTTAGGAATCTTAAATGAACGATGTCTTGTCTATATGGAAAATATTATAGTTTATTCCGCTACAATTGACGAACATATCCATCGATTACGCGAAGTTTTCAAACGACTAAGAAAAGCTAGTCTTAAAATACAACCAGACAAATGCGAATTTTTACGCAAAGAAGTAGCATATCTTGGACACATAATAACTAAAGACGGTGTTAAAACAAATCCAGCAAAAATTGAATGTATTCAAAATTTTCCCCAACCAAGAAATTTTAAGGATATAAAATCTTTCCTTGGCTTAGCAGGTTATTATCGACGATTCATTCCTAATTTTGTGAAAATTTCTAAACCACTTACTCGTTTACTCAAAAAAGAAATAAAATTTGACTTTGATTCTGATTGCAAAGAATCTTTTGACGAACTGAAAAAATTGCTAATTTCTGACCCAATTCTTATATACCCAAATTTTGACGAACCATTTCTTTTGACCACAGATGCTAGTGCTTTTGCAATAGGCGCTGTGTTATCACAAGGACCTGTAGGAAAAGATTTACCAATTGGCTATGCATCTAGAACCCTATGTAAAGCCGAAACAAATTATTCAACTATTGAACGTGAACTCCTTGCAATCGTATGGGCAGTAAAACATTTTCGCCCGTATCTTTTTGGCAGAAAATTTAAACTAATCACAGACCACCGCCCTCTTACTTGGCTTTTTTCAATCAAAGACCCAGGTAGTAGACTCGCACGCTGATCGCACGTAAGATCAATAAAAACGCAGACGCATCATCAAGAATTAAAATTAATCATTTTAATCAATGCGCAAAATTCCAATCAAAACTCTCTATTTTTGCGACAAATCAAGACGATGACGAAAAATCTAATAACTCAAATTTAAATTTCGATGATGAAAAAATAACCGAAGATTACAATACATTTGCTAATATGTACGAAACAAAATCTTTAATTCAAAAATTGAAACTTCAAACGAACAACTTCTAAATAAATCACATAAAAACATAATAACCTTTTTTCAATAAAAGAATTTAGGAGAATTACATCATGAAATATTAGAAGACATTTTTGAAGAAAATGCAGATTTTTCAATACAAAAACTAAATATTTTCTCTAGTAAAATAGTTAAAAATCGGAAGTATTACATAATTCCTTTGTTACTCGATCCAGAAAATGTAGTCCAACATCTTTTCTATATTATTTATACAGGACAAAACGAATTTGACCTTTCGTCAACATATTTTCTCGAAAATAAATAGACTTTCCTATTCTTGAAATATTTTCTTTTATCTTTGCAGAAAAAGATATTAAAATATGTATTTGTCAAAATATTGTAACCATCCCATATAAAGACCAAATACCAATTATATTAGAACAATACCATTTAGGCAAAAGTAATTTACACCGCGGAATTAACGAAACTTTAAAACGCATCAAAGAAAAACATAATTGGCCCAGAATGATTAAAGATGTAGAAAATTTTATAAAAAGTTGTGAAACATGTCAAAAAATTAAAATATGCCGAAAAAACTTAAGCAACCCTTTAGTGATAACAGAAACACCGAAAACACCATTTGAACGAATAAATATCGATATATTTGAATATCCATCTAGGAACTATGCTTTGACAATACGAGACGAACTTACTAAATTTACCCAAGCTTATCCAATTGAAGATAAAACGGCAAAAACTATCGTTAACAGTATTATTTTATTTTTCCAACATTATGGTACCCCACTACGAATCCATTGTGATTATGGCCGTGAATTTAATAATACACTAATGAAAGACCTATGTGAACTATACGACATAAAAATAACATTTTCAAGTGTAGGTCACCCCAATCAAACGGCTCTCTAGAAAGATTTCACGCTACACTTAGCGAAATGATAAGAGCTAATCAAACCGAAACGTATTTCCGTATGCTGTTATTTGTTACAATAATACGAAAAATAAAACCCACGGTTTTACGCTCTTTGAACTAATTTTCGGACATACTTCTTCTAAACCCTCTGAAATCCTATATAATGAGAAAACCCTTATATCAAAATACATACGTGATTTAAACAATCGTATGCAATTTCTTTATAAATCTGCTCGTGATAAAACGAAACAACAAAAAGAAAAAGCAAAAGAACGTTTTGATCAACATGTTCCCAAACATCCTCATGAATATAAAATAGGTGAAAAAGTATATGTACGCGAATCCCAAATTAAAGATAAAGCTCAAAACAAATTTAATGGCCCTTTCGAAATTCTCGAAATTTATCAAAACTCAGCCCTCTTATTAAATCCTAATACTAAACAAAAATCTAAAATAAATTTTGATAGATTAAAACAATACTACGAGCAAATTTCTCTTCCAGGACCATCCTCGGACTGTCATCAGTCGTCCAGTCCCAATACTCCATAAGTCCAATTAACAACACGATAGGACTCTTCTTTCATGAAGAAGCAAAAATAAGAATCTCTAATGACAAATGGGCATTACTTGTATATAAAGACTTAGAACCAGTTAAGGATACAATTGTAAATAATGATAGAATTTTAGAAAACCTTATTAATAATATCAACGAAGACGTACCACAAATGAAAGCATTTAAATCTGAAGTATTAACACATATTAGTCTCCTTAGACAAATATCAGGAGCTGTAAATCAAAAATATACAGAGATAATGGCAGATACTAAAAAATATATTCTTAGAGAAAAACGTGGAATTTTTAATGGTATAGGAACATTTTGGAAAGCAATATTTTAATGAATGTATAGAAAAAATAACACATGATGAATATCAAATCGAAAATCTTCTTAAAAATCAAATTTCAGTAACTACCTCAGCAGTAAAAGAATTTAATTCAACTATTCAGAAACTTAAAATTGACGAAGAAACATTCAATAATGATATTATAGAAATTCGAAAATCAATAATGGATATTTCTGACGATCTGAAATATTATTCCTCTCGAATAGAAATATTAAATATTTGCGAACTATTAATGGAAAGTTATTCATTTCTTGAATATTCTTTGAATGATATTATAAATTCAATTGTTTTCGCCCGTTTACGGATTTTACACAGTTCAATTATTACACCTTTTGACTTAATAGAATCACTAAAGCACATATCTCAATCATTGCAAAGAAATAATTTACCTTTGTTAATTCACCCTTCAAGTGTGGCTCAATATCTCGAAATCATAGAACTAAAGGCATATCAATATGATTCAAAAGTAATTTTTGTTTTTGAAATCCTATTAGTTGATCCAGAAAAATATATTCTCTTTCATTTATATCCAATACCAATTTTGTATAATCGAACAGGTCTTCACCACATTCTTTCAATAACAAATAATTAAATTGCGCGAAACGATGATTCATTATTATATATCACAATTCGCAACTTGGAATCATGTAAATCTTTGAGCAGCCGAACGCTAATATGTTCCAACATCCTGCCATATCCAATAGACAGTGACGCTGTTTGTGAAGCCCAGTTACTACGATTAATCAATCGCCTTCCAAGAACATGCCAAGTTTCAGTTATCCTAGCCAAAGACTATTATGTGCAAGAACTTAATCAAAACTTCTGGTTAGTTGCCGTTGCAGACCCTTTACCTGTAACTATTAAATGTGGTTCCAGAGACGTTGTTACCCAAACAATCAGTACCAACGCCGTAATCAAACTTTAACCAGAGTGCAGTGCATTTCTGGCAGCACCAAAGTTCTAGCGAAGAAATTTGTAAATATTTATGACAATGTTACCTACAGCAACGTTCCAATCCAAATTCCATATGATTGCTGCAGCCATTATCCTGAGAAGATTCATATACCAGACTTGAAGCCTCTTAAGTTACACCACATTGACACAGAAAACTTAAATATCGCTCAACATAAATTAAATGAATATTCTGATTAGTTGGACAGACTAAGCAATCAACCATTCGTAAAGAAACATATCGGTTGGTTTACGATCCTGACCATAGCTCTGATCATCAGTCTAATTATCCCATACATATTTTGTAAATGTTATAGAAGAAAACCTAAGAACCTCAGTATTGGAATTGTCAATGCCAATAGTGATGACTACCCACCTTCTCCACCAAGGTTCAGAACAAATTTTGTACCAACAGAAGAATCTGAAGAAATAGAACTTAACCTGAACAAACATTCAGCTTGAAAGTTGCTTCCACGTACCAACTTTCATCTTTATGGAGGAGTTGTTATATCTATTCTAACCAGCTATTTCATCATACAAGTAATGCTAACCTTGGTTCCCAGACTATCAGCTGTCACCCGCCAACGCAGTTATTCAGAAAGCCAAGCTTATCTCAATAACAAAGTATCACATATCAGTTAACAACGTAGATCATCCTATTCTCATAAACAGCAGGTGTTACTTATTTACGAAAACAAGTCTATACCAAGAAAGCCTCATCAGCAGAACCCACGTCCTGGCCCAAGTGTTCAAGAACGAAGTAAACAGTTCCCACTGAGTCAGCATAACGAAACATATAAATAGTTATTTTTCTTTGTATACAGCAGTTCAGTCTAGCTCAAATTCATTTGTTAAACGTTACTCCGTAATTTTGCAAATTCGAATGTATATATTTAAATTTGTATTTTCCAAATAATAAAATAATTTTTTAAAGAGCGATTTTGCAAGAAAGTGTTTTAACATATATATATATATATATATATATATATATATATATATATATATATATATATATATATATATATATATATATATCGCTACCTTGGCTAAAGGGTTCAAAAATTTGCGCTTTAAGTGGCAAACATGTACAGTATTAAACAGAAAAATGTAACAGGCCAATGTTACTCAGAAGAGATTATAAACCCAATGATAGCTTCCTTTCTCTTTAAAACCAATATTTCTAGATGAAACCTATACAGAGCTCATTTAAGAAAAGCTGGCAAGAAGGAACTTTAGAAACAGTTCGCAAGAAATCTGGAAAAGGAATAAGGTAGGTATATTATTATTTTTACATGCTCATATTTAACTTGCTTTCTTTGTATATGTCTATCTTTCCGCTTCAAAATTTGTAATCAATTTTTCCAGCACTTGCTGGCATCGGATTGAGCTAAAATTTGGCATACTTATAAAACTTCTGTGACAATACAATAATATGGTTCCAAGAAGTAAAAAAATTGTGAATATCTTATACAGGGTGCGCACAAAACTTTTTTAAAAATAAGCCTTTTTTTATAAACTAAAAATAATATTTTAGTGTATGAAGTTTAATATTAAAGCTGCAGAAAACTCGAGTCTCAGTGAGAACTTTAAAAATTGTTAACATTTTTTTAAAACGTCGGGGCGTGAGACGTCATCACACAGAAATAAAACATCAATCTTTTAAGAAAATAAATTTTTTAAAAGTCCTGTTAGGATGGGGTTAGCTACAGAAAAAGCTTTACTTCATACATTAAAATATTATTTTTCACTTTTTAGCAAATAGTTTATAAATAAAAGCATGTCTTTAAAAAGATTTTTTACGTTTATTCTATATTAAATTAAAATATCAGTTTACTTCCTGCGTAAATACAGCTGCTACCAAATTTAGACTAGCCATCTTTGATAATAATGGATCGTACCATTCTGAACTTGTAGAGAAAATTCAAAATCAAAGATGGACTAAGCAATCCCCCATCAATTTTTTGGAACAAAAAGAAATTCTTTACCCACCTCTGGCCATGAAGGATGAAATTTGGCAAATAATAAAGAGAAGAAGATCATCCTATTTTGATATATTTGTATGAAGTTAACCACCAAAATCTTGACTTTAAATAAACAAGAAGCCTTTTAAAAAAATTACGACCAACGTTAGACCATAGGCAATAGTTTATTTGGTGCTAATTACCCAAAAAAAAAACTGTGTTGACCCAGGTCATAGTAAGATTAAAACTAATAAGCAAAATTATTTTTCATGAAAAATATTCTAGGTCATATAAGAAAACCAAAATACTTAACACTAATATTAAAACATATGATAGCAATAAAACTTATTCTAAATTCATATTTAAAAAATCATCTATTCTAACAAGAGTACTTGTTATAATATGTTTGTGGCATATTTTTTGAATTGCCTTAGAGGCAACTTCTCACAGCAATCGGTAGCACGCTGAAAAATTTCGGCTCACAAAACCTTGATATCTTTTCAAGCGATAGTAGTTTGGTAAAATATAAAATTTTCTGCCGTGATTTTTCCTTGCATGTATCAAACTTACTTATATATTATTTTTAAATTTAAAATTAGCAGCCCTTTAAGTGCTAGTAGATAATCTGGAAAATTTTATAAATTATTTGGTGGATAAAATCTCCTGTCATATGTCCGATAAAAAAAGTTCTCTGAATAAAACTGGCTTAATCTTTCATCGCCAGATCTGGTGCCGCTGCTAATGATCTGTAAAACAGGCCTTTTTCTTTGATATATGGAAAAATATATAACCGCGTTTTTGTTTCTTTATTGTCGCATATTTGTCTAGATTAAAAGGATTAGTTTGAAAAATGCTTTATAAGATAAAACTTACGACTTTTTGTATCTAGGAAAGTTTGCGACAATAAAGTAAGGGAGACTAAAGTATCATGGACTTATTTTGTACGAAAAATCTTTAAAATTGGATATATATATATATATATATATATATATATATATATATATATATATATATATATATGCCCCATACAAGAATTACATAGGACAACCGACAGTCGAAGATGCCAATTCAGTTCTTAGTGCAGCCTGAGAAATATAATTGGAGAGATTTCGTAAAGCAAACAAGCTGCAAGCCTTGCATTCAGCTTCAATTTGTACATCCCATAACATTTTCGGCTCAAGATATACCCCAATGAGATGTTGCCATTGGTAGTTCCAAGATTCTTCATCGAGAATACTAGATGCTTTGTTTTATCCTTGTTCAAATGCAACCAAAAGTCCGCCGTCTCCTAAACTCTCAGTTTTCCCCAGAGCATCCCAATTGCATCAAAAGTAATCGTTGGCTTGCACGAAATATTTTAGAAAAAACTTTTTAATTATATTCTGTATTTGTCATAGTGCATGTTTGTTTTTGTGGAAATTGTTTATATTAGGAGAAAATTAACATAATTTAGTAAAATGTTGGTTAAGCCAACCGTGTCCAATTTTAAAGATTTTTTGTACAAAATAAGTCCATGATACTTTAGTCCCTTACTTTATTGTCGCATACTTTCCTAGATACAAAAAGTCGTAAGGTTTATCTTATAAAGCATTTTTCAAACTAATCCTTTTAATCTAGACAAATATGCGACAATAAAGAAACAAAAACGCGGTTATATATTTTCCTATATATCAAAGAAAAAGGCTTGTTCTACAGATCATTAGCAGCGGCACCAGAGCTGGCGATGATAGATTAAGCTATTTCTATTCAGGGAACTTTTTTACCGGACATAGGACAGGAGATTTTATCCACCAAATAATTTATAAAATTTTCCAGATCATCTACTAGCACTTAAAGAGCTGCTAATTTTGAATTTAAAAATAAGAATAATTGCCGCTGTTACATTCAGTTACGCCAAAATATCCACTTAACCAAAAAAACTTCCTAGGATTCGAAAAAAAATAAAGGTATTTTTTATGTTATAATATGTAACTTCCTAAATATATTTAATAAAAAACAACGATGTAGTCTGGGTAGGTCTTGTTATTTTGCCATTCATATGTAATTGCATTTTTGCAGAAACTGATCATTTTGTATAAAATTAATGCAGAATGTTGTGAACATTTAAAATGGAAACTTTACAGTCAATAACTTAAAGCCGAAACGTTATAAAAAAAATCTTACTTCAAATTCATGATCAGTAGCCATAGAAACAAAAAAAAATGAACAAAACATATTTAAATTTTAAGGAATTTCAAAAACTAGAATATTAAAAAAAAAAACATGCATACCATTAAATGGCCTGTTTTAACTAGAAAATTACAAATTTGGTCTGAGATCTTTTCTATTCCATTCTTTTTTACAGGCTTGACGAAATAGCCCTGCGGCATGGACATCGTGTTTTGAGACTTCCTCCATATCGTTGCCAGTATAATCAATCCTATTGAGATGGTATGGTCTGAGTGTAAGCATTACTACGATGCACAAATTAGCACTATTCATCATATTACAAGCGGTGTGGTGTCGCAGCTCTGGCATTAAGCAGTTGAAAATATATAAACCAAGCTATTTTAACATCACGTAGGTTTTAATAAAAAAATTGCTTCAGATTATCCCAGAAAAATGGAAGAACTACGTCAGACATACCACTTTAATAAACGAGGCTGGCAACAGGAAAGAATGATTGATACTTCAAATATTATTCCTGTAATTATTGATATGAATGTTTTAGACGATTATTTTAGCGAAGAAGAAGAAACAATGTAGTAGTTTCTTTTTAGGTTTTAAAAATATTTTACTTACATATTTAAGATTTTTTTCTGCAATAAATATTTTTATGTTCTGTTTTTCTTTCATATTTGACTTTTTTCGACTTAGATATAATTTAATACAATGCAACGTTTAGGTAATTTAATTTTTGCATGATCTTCTTTTCCTAGATACATATATTAAATTTTGTGACTAAAGCATTCTGTCGTATACGTATACGTTTTTAGAAAATGCATTTCAAAAATAATTTGGCAACGTAATAGTAAAATAATTTTTTTTCATACTGGCCAGAAAACTGCATTTTCCAGATTATTTTTTGACCAGAAAACGGCACTTTACCGATCTAGACCAGATAATAAAAAAAAAACACGTAACGTGTTTTACCGGAAAAAGAAACCGGTATAAATATTTCCGGTTCCTTTTTTTAAATTTTTTGGTTCACTAAAATTTTCACGTAAATCACTGAATATGTGTGCATTAAAAGATATTGTAAGCTAGACACCCGGAGTATCTTTACATGCCTCACATACTTCTAGGCCTTGCCTGCAACTTGTCCTGGAAAGTGCCTTTTCGGGTAAAGTATCACTTTCCGTTCTAGTAAATTACTCTTATTTTACAATATTGCGTTTGGTTCTTTTATTTTTTTAAAGATATTTGACTATTCTTGGTAACTTAAAATATGTATGAGAAAATGTTTCTCGAACAAAAGCGTTATCAGTTAGTGATTTCGAAATTTCTAACTATAGACCTATTTCCATTTTTAACGATATACCTAAATTAATAATCTAATAATAATCAGACTATTACGACATACAAATAAAACATTAACACATAGCTAACAATATGTGTTAGTAACTCAAATTAGTCAAAGTATCCAAATATGTCATCCAGTTGTGAATTAGGCCCCGAATTGATGATACACTTATTTGTCTTCTTAATTCATATTAAAATTTAACCTTTAGTTTTTAATTAGTAATATAATAAGCACAAATTTATGTTTTACTCTTTTTTGCCGGAGTGCGAAAATATATAATTAGAGAGTTAAATATGATTTAATTAACACAAACTTTACAAATTGGAAAGAATATTGTTGAGGAATAATTAGAACTTTACATTTTTTCCGAGCATAACAAATAATAATAATTTATTTTTGAATCCTAATTTTTGCGTTGATAATCTGAGGCTGAAGTAGCAAACTGTATAAAATTATAAATATGCTCTACTTTGAAATATTGAATCCTAATTTGTGGAAAAAGACGCCAAATAGCATTACGGAGTTGAGTCTGTAGACATCTAACCAGTTTTCGGAAGTGAACATAATATATCCCTAATTCCGATAAGTCAGAGTAACAAAAAGTGTCACCAATTTAAGGAAATACGTAAAAATTAAGATGACGTCAAAAATCGTGACGTAAAATTGAACCCTCAGTTTACAAACTATATTACCACTTTGACAGCATATGAGTTTTTATTTTTTAAAAAATGAAATAAAACTTACTCTTTGTTTTCCCCTATTCGTTTCACTATAAATATTTGGCTTCTGACTAGAGAAGGGCGATAATAGATTTCACTTATCGGCCATGATAAGTAAAAACTATTCTATGAAATTAAGTTATCGATAGTTATTGCGACGTAAAAAACGAAGAGCCAAGGGCGACGATAAGGGGGAGATAATGGGGTAATTACCCCCTCCCCCCAAGAACTAAAGAATTTTTTCAACATCAAGGTTTAACGTAGGCACATAACTGAATATTTTTAACACATTTGACTGTGTTTTATTTATTGACTCACGGACTAATAGAGATGGTTTACATAACATCTCTTGGCTCTGATATCTAATATAGTGCCAACATTTATTTTATGGTACCATAGAACTTTATAATATTAACACACCAATATATGTACAGTATTGACGCTATACAAGTTTTTTATTGTATTAAGTTATTAGGTTAATTTCATTATATGTTAAAAACCAAGGAAATCTAGAGTAAAATAACTTTATTAATATTATTAATATATTAGTATTGTACTTTTATAAACACAGGTTTATTTTAATAGATTTTTAAATACAAGGTAAAAAATTATGATTTCTTTTTCTTGATATTTAACTATTTTTACGCTAATCTCAATTGAATTTCTTACCAACTGCAGAAAGTCTTAGCCTAAATCACTTTTTTTAGCTTTTCCTAAAGATGCTGCTATACTAGTCCCCCAGAAAAAAAATTATCGACGCTCTTGCGAAGAGCAAAAAAAAGTCCGTACCTTGATAAATATATAGTTAATAATAGTTATTAACCGTCTTCACGTCTTCCCAAAATAAATCAGCGAGCAAAAAAATGGCCCTAATATGTACTATCGATATATCGATATTTTTGTATTTACGTATTGTTATTCGATATGTCGATAAAATGCCCATCCCTACTTATGACCAATGTTGAGATATGTGCCTGCATAAAAAACTATCCGGACCTGCATAAGTCAAGTTAATTACTATAAATTTACTTTCATAAAAAATACTAATGTAAATTGGTAATATTTGTTACGTAAATTATGTTCGTAATCGTAATCTATGTTGACATATTTGTATGTAATAATGTTTACAGTGGCGTATTTAGGGGGGGAAGCTAAGGAGGCAAATGCTCCCCTAGAGCTCTTAACCCAAGCAAAATGTTTGAAATTATAAATTATTTTATATATATTTTTTTAGTTATCGTTGTATTTTTATGTGCGTATTAGGCTTATGTCGTATACGTAAATGCTTGCCCCCCCCCCAAAAAAGGCATTCTAAATACGCCACTGAATGTTTATTATTATCAATAACAAAAAAATTATGTTAAAGCTATCATATCCCTAAAAAAATCAAACATTGGAAAGCAAAGTCAGTTTTTAAGAAGATTGTTTTAAGCTGTAACGATTCCAATAAAAATTATAACTTAGTTTTATTATGCGTCTAGCCTCCCGTGACGCAGTAAAACATATCCTTAATAATTCGCAAATGGATAAGAGATATTCACCTAGAACAAACAGCAAAAAAATCGTCATTTTTTTAGATACAGATTTTATGCTTGCTCTTTTATTAATTATTTCTCAAAATTCTCCATATCAAACGATAAAAATAATTATTTAGCAAGTCCAAATAGGTGGCTAAATAGATATTATCCAAAAATTTTAATCTAAAATGCGATTGGTCAAACAATCAAGAAAATAAAAGTTAATCCACTGACCTCAAATATTTAAGAAACAAGACAGTGGCAGAATTTATAGCGTCATATTTTGATATTATCTTGCAACTTTTTCATTCAGAGAAAAATACTTCTTCTTGGTTAAAAGCTTCTTTCTCATAATAAGCTATAGCCAGGCAATTAATATTTTTTTAGAATTTTAAAATAAATATTCCTTTAAGATTTTTAGGTAAGATGTGTGAAATATCAATATGTGATAATAATCCCTGCCTGTTTGGAGGAACCTGTATCCCATTTTCCAGTAGTGGTTATATTTGTTTATGTCCTTATGGCAAACATGGACATTTTTGTGAAAACGGTAAGGCTCTGCTACTTTTATTTTAACAATTAGCCTAATCCAGTACCGGTTCAGGGAGAGAAATTGCGTCTCAATTAAACTCTTTTTAACATTTTCTAAATAATGGAAAATTTGATTACAAAAACGTTTAACAAAAAATATTTTAAAACAATACAATATTTGTTTCAATATACTTGGCGACTTTCCAACAAAGGCCAGATATTATATATTAAGTTATTAGTGTATGAAAAAAATTGAGTAAAATTCCAGTAATTGCATTAATTAAATTTTAGTTAATTAAAAAATAACATATATACAAAAATTGAAATCTATAATAAACATATTTTATAGTAAATCTAGTATTACTAACTGTTCCATCTAAAATTGTCTAGTATTAGAAAGTAAAAGGGTAAGGTTAAAAAATACTACCAAAATTTGTTTTATTTTTTATTTTAATTAAAAAAAAACAATATTTTAAAAGTGAAAGTGCTTAAAATAATTGCGGTGATAGACTAAATAGTAAAAAAGTAAAAGTTTAATGGCGAAAAAAACAATGCATAGAATCCATATCTTGAGAATTAGAGTGATATGCAGAAAATCTGTGGAATAGGGAATAGAATGCTGCTGCAGTGATTTTGTTTGGAAATATTATGATGGCCGTGTAAGGAGAAGAGAAGGCGTGGAAAAATACAAACTGTTTAGTTTTCTGTAGAAAAACATGTTAATCTCATTTTAGGAGTTATGATGTGGGGTGGTTTTAGTAGCATACAACGTTTAATTTATAAGGGAAGCCATATTCAAGATATTTTATAGCCCCATTTTCTATCTTTTCTCGGGAGTTTTCATCAGATAATGCCCACACCCATGTTGTCATCATAATTTTAGCATGGTTTGGAAAACTACATGAGGAAATTAACTAACCTCATCCGATTTATGACAATACACCTTAAATAATTTGTTGCCACCATGGAAGGGTTATTAAAAAGAATTATAGTAAATTGAATTATTAAGTCTTAATTTTATCCCAAAACTTTAATATCTTCTTACTCATTAAACCAATATATTATTATACAAATTAAATTACAAATATTAACATAACTAAGTCCTTGAGACATGTTGCATGTTCCATATAACTTATTAAGTGGAAATATATTGAAGGCAACTTGATGCAATAAACTAATTCATTATAGTTATTATTAATGTGTTATTCCTTCGTATTTTCCATTTCAGATTTGAAAATTACCGAACCATATTTCTCGTCATCAGTTAGAGGATTATCTTCTTTTGTTGCTTATCCATTGCCAGAGGGCATATCTGAAAAAATGGAAATCAAGTTTAGATTTAGACCGACGACGATGGAACAAATTTCTCTATTACTTTTTATTGGGCAAGCTGGACAACATGATTTCTACTCAGATCACTTAGCAATTAGTTTTATCAAGGGTTATATTATGCTGACTTGGAATATGGGCTCAGGTAATGTTGTTTCTAAATCACATTTTTAAAACCACTCTGTATGACGATTATAATAACAATTAAAGTGTTTATTTTTTAGTTTGTAGGTTTTGTTGTTTATAGCTCTTTATATATATATATATATATATATATATATATATATATATATATATATATATATATATATATATATATATATATATATATATATATATATATAATGTGTTTTCATTACGAGTGTACATTCGTTCTGAAAAGAACAGTTTTGCTGCTATCTTTCTCTTGTCCGAATAGAGACTGAAGTGTTGGTGACTGCGACACTTCCTTTTATACCGCTACCCGTGGTTATATCCGTTGTTGTTATGCAAATTGCATTGCTTCCATACTATTGGTAGTTTTAATGATTCGTCGCTTTTATTCAAATCATCTTGTTTTTCAATTTCTATAGCTTCTTGTATTATTCTGGTCTTACAATGTTCTATATTGGCAATCTCCCGACACCCATCGAAATTTATTTCCGCTTTCCTGATGATGTAGCAGTAGAGCTGAGATTGTTTGTTTGTTTCTAATGCTGAGTTTATGCCCTACCACTCTTGCTGATATTCGCCTGTTAGTTTGCCCCACGTACATCTTTTCACAGTCCTGGCAAGGTAATGCTGTATACCCCGTAATTTTCCAGTTTGATTTTATCTTTTGAGTTTCCAAGTAGTTTACCTATAGTTGTTCGTGGCTTGTGCATTATTTGTATGTTGTGTTCCTAAGAATTCTTCCGATTCTGTCTGTTGTGCCTTTTACACGTGGTAAAACTACTTGTCGGTTTCTAGGTTCACAATTTTTGTTTTTCGTTGTTCAGGAAGTACCATCTGTTTGTTTATATATTTGCCCGTTGAATGAAAATAAGTATTTTTAAGGCAATACTCCGAGAGTTGTATTAGATTTGCCTGGAAATCCTCGTTCATAGCAATCTTGTCCAATGCTTCGTCGATGGGAATACTGGGACACAACGATTTGACACCTAGCTTGCTATGATATCGTCTTTTTCAGGAACGATGTCTCATATAATTTGAGTGAAATGCTCCGAGTTTTTTATTTTATTTTTTTTGTTTTTTCTAGGTACGTAGTCGGGTCCGTTGGAACAGGCTTATAACAATTATCTTGTAGGATATCCTGCATTTTTTGTATGTAGCCTTGTTGGTGGTTTGCTTGATCTTAAAATGCTTGCCACTTCTTGTCGAATCTGCGCTGCTTCTATTTCTTCAGAGGAGTCAAGGACAGCTTCCATTCCAACTATTCTTATATACTATATAATATATTATGCACTAATTTATCGATGTCTACTGATGATACTTGTTTCTGACTCGACTTTCTTAGGAGATTGTCATTTTTTTTGAATGTTTGTCAGTGTTAATATTCTTACTTGAGTCTGTTCGCTAAAAAGCCAAAGTTTCTATGCGATTCCACATTAAGGGGTGAATGCTGTTACTTAGTTTAAGGTGTAACTAAAAGTTCTTTCTCTGTCTAGGCTAGTTGTTTACTAGTTTGATGGATTTGTTTTCTTAATAAGGCCTTACTAGCATTTCGAAGTATGGTGTTAGCTTTACTAGTATTAGTGTGATAAGACAACCGTGTATATATATATATATATATATATATATATATATATATATATATATATATATATATAGGGATTTTTCTTTAACCATATATTTATACCTAGAAATCTTATTTTCTTGAGTCTAGGTTAATAATGAAACACAATTTTTCACATCAAGTCAACGTTTCGCTCGTAGTGTTGAGCTTTTTCAAGACTTTATTTGGGCTTGTTTGATTTCTGAAATTGTTTTTCTTCTATTAAAGAAAAACACATACAAAGACGCACACATACTAGAAATATTAAAAGGTTTTAAAACTATAAAATTTTCATACTAATAATATTAAATTTAAAACATGTTTTTTCTTTATTTTTAAATTTTTTTATAGAAGCACACCTTAGTGATAATTTAATAATATCACGTATGGTACATTTGGGAAATAAAACATTGAGTTCCATTACATTATAAAACACATATTTAAGGACACAAACTTAAAACACATATATACAATATGTACTAAAATTTTGCGTACCGTAAAAATTAAAAATTTAGTATATGTTGTATATATGTGTTTTAAGTTTGTTCCTCATTTTTATGTAGCCTCGCAAGAAAAATTGGAGGCCAAGGTGTTTCACTGTAAGTCCCAATGTATCTTCCTTCAAACCTTTCAGCTAAATATTAGCGAACTTCTATGGAGTTATGGGCTGGAGCACCATCTCGTTGGAACTAACAGTACCATGTACAGCGCCTAACGGTAAATTATCTAATGCATCTTCTAAATCGTGCCTCAAGATCTCAAGGTACCGCTCGGAAGTTAATGAATTGTGAAAGAAGATAGGGCCTATAATCTTGCTACCAAAAATCCCACACCAAATATCAAATCCAAAACGATCTTGATGTCTGGATGGTCTATTTACACGTGGATTTCGTTGTGACCAATAGTGGGTATTGCGCCTGTTAAAAATACCGTTATTGGTTACCATGCTGTCATCAGACCAAATCACTTTATAAGGAAAATTAAGACTGTCTTCACACATCCTGGTATACCACTCACAAAAATGTCTATGTCGTTCATCGTCACCCGGTTTTAATCCTTGACATATTCGGAATTTGTCAGGTTTAAATTGATTTTTCCTTAAAATAAATTGAGCTGTAGATTTAGCTACCCCCGCCTGGTCTTCAATTTCTTTGGTGGAAGTTTGTGGATTTTCGATAACAGATTGTAGAACGTTGTATTGGTTTTCTTCATTGGAAGCTTTTTGTCGGAATAATACAGGCTTTTTAAATGATCCATATTCTTTTAGATTAAATAGCAAACGCCGAAAAATACACTTGTCAGGTTGTCTCCGCTCTGGGTATTTGTTAGAATACGTGCGCTCGGCTCCTACACAATTTCTTTGACATAAAATGTAGCAAGATAGCATATCACATTTTTCTTCGTTTGTAAAATTACCTCCATCGGTTGTAGAACAAAATAAATTAAAAAACGACAACAATAACAATACAAACATTTACTTGTTTGAATATTTGTTAAATAAATAAATACATTCATTCGAACTTGCCAACTGTTTTTTTGTTCCTTTTATCGTTAGGATTTCATGTCCTACTATAATAAAATGCTAGAAATGTATTAAAAAGCCATTTTTCTGGATAAAAACATAAGTAACTATATTGTGCAGTACATCGTTGAATTCGCAATGAAAAGCGCAATCTAATACTGGGTATACTTTTTTTCCGCCCCATAAGAAAAATCAAAGTTGATGGTGGTTCCATCGAAACGAAACGTTATAATGAAAATTTGTTAACGTCACCTTATACAGCTTAAAAAGTGAGAACGAAAAAGTGTTTTCCGTTTTGTCATATCTTTTCAAATAGCTTAGATTTTGATTTACTACTCTTAGGCTATGAGTTTCGCCATAGGTGTCTATATGCTGCTCCGTGGTCAAGTCCGGCGAAGATTTCGGATGTTTTTTTGGTAATCACAAATGTCGGTTTTGCTCCTGTTGGTGACTCTGGTGTTGTTTTGTGTATTCATTTTGGTGCTTGTTGTACTCGTCTTTCAAATATATATATATATATATATATATATATATATATATATATATATATATATATATATATATATATATATATATATATATATATATATATATATATATATATATATATATATATATATATATATATATATATATATATATATATATATATATATATATATATATATATATATATATATATATATATATATATATATATATATATATATATATATATATATATATATATATATATATATATATATATATCAACATCAGGACTAAAATACAATTATTCAAAATTAATTATCGTTCAATCGACGCGAATGCAATTTTGCACGTTGTGCGGGCATAAAGACGGCCGATTCTTAAGGCGGCCAATATTCCTTTATACAATAAGTTTAAAATTTAGGAGATAAAAGAATACTGCTTCTAAAATACCACTTCAGCACAATTTGTTTCCAAATAAAACAAACGCTATTTTAGAAAAATCCTACTAATTTTCAATTTAATAGTTTGCCCCTGTCTTTAAGGTAAAAAACTATATTGTATTTTCGGATACCACTCCCTAGGTAAGTAAATTATGTTTGTACTTTTTTCAGTACATCTTGAATTAAATGAGATTTTAAGACATTCATTCCTCGGTAGTTTTAAAACATTTTCATCTAAAATTTCTGGATTTTTCGAAATTTTACCTTTAAAGGGGAAGAAGGGTCGAAATGTGTTTTTAATTTTTTTTTACACTATGTGATTTTGAGATGACATTTTTATAATATCTCTTCAACCAAACGAGAATGTAAAAAAATTCTTTCCGAGGAAAAATGTGTTTTTACTTTTGAACAATACTGATATTTTTAAGGTGATTTAGTCAATGACTTTTAACGCTTTTAATAACAATAATGCTACTATTGTTATTGAAATTGAATTATAATAACACTTTCTAAATGTTCCTAAATTCCACCTTAAAACGTTATGAGATTTTAATTTGATTTTTTACAATATCGCACAATCTTTCGGCTTTCGTTAATGGCTTTCTAAAACGATTATCTAAAAAAAATCAAGTTACAGATTGTTTCAAATTCGACACTGAAGATAAAGTTATATGTAAAAACTACATCATTCAAATCTAATTAATGCATTTGCAAACAAAAAGGCTAGGAAAATATTTCTTTAATATTTTATGTTAAGAGTTATATATGTGATTGTTGTTTATTTTTAAACTTATAACTTCAATGAAACATAAAACAGAATATATATCTTTATATTTTTTAAAAGCCGGCATTTTAATCCTGGTACAAATGCGGTCGAACCCTTAGGACCTGATACAATTACAATATTTTTATTATTATACGTAGGTAAAAAAAACTATTACTTTATACTTTTCATTTAAAGTACATTATTAGCTACTTTAGTAAACAAAATTTACCAGTTATAAACAAGTTCCGCCAAACATAATAGCCTTTGTAAAACAACTTTCCACGGTAAGAGTTTTTCCTGTGCAAAAAACGACCAGTGTCTTTATTTACGTTCTTTATTTACGTCTATAGTTATTTACTTTCTTTGTTGGCAGTATTCATAGTAATGACAGTTTATAGCGAAATTTAACTAATATGTTAATTTTATATTTATCTGTATATAATTACTAATGTAAAAGTCGTAGAAGCTATTATTTTTTTAGACGTTATTTTCATAGCCGCTTTGACGTGATATTGAGAAACTATTAATAATTCATCATTTACAGACAATCTGGTTGTTATTTTCGTCTATATATATATATATATATATATATATATATATATATATATATATATATATATATGTATATTTACATTATAAAAATGCAAATTATTTCTACTTGGCTTATGTTAGCAAAATGATCAATACTTCTTTTTATAATTATGCCACTCCCTTGAATACACGCCTGCGAAAATAAGTTCCAGAAATGTTGAATGCTTTCAAGACTATGCTTTCTGGACAGTCAGTGTATTTATTAAACTGACGGGTATTCTTATTTTAACAAAAAGTAGGTTAAAAAAAGGTACTTAATCTGCCAAGATGACATCAATAACAAATCATAGAAAATTCATAAAGCACGTCAAATTCTTTACAATGTATTTTTGAATACAATAAGCGAGATATCAAATACTTCCACAGAATCGTTCCTAGTATTTAGCATACTAAGTGTCATATCTAAGTAAATTTCTGCTATAGTTGCGATGAAAAGTGATTTCATAGACTCTAAAATGAATATCTGACTATGTTTTAGTTTTCGTACAGAGTCTAGTAGCGGTCTCCAATATTTAAAACTATTATATACTTATATTAATTTGACCCATATAAGTCAGTTTTTTCAGTTACTTAGATGTTGTAACTTTTTTAAATTATGAAGTTTAGCATTAAAGTTATTTTAAAATAATTATCGCTATTTTTCGATTAGCCTTCACAAATGTATTCATAGATAATAATTTTCTAATGGTCAATGTTTGGCAAACTATAATTTTAAATAAAAAACACATGTCTATGAACTGCCTTTATTTTTTTTGAGCTGAATAACTTTAATCAATATGAAGCAACCACTCTATGATAAATTTATTTAATCTGCTTCATGCTTGAAAGCAGCAACTTTAAGAAATTTTTATTATACTCTCTCGATAATGTGAAGATATGCTTAATAGTGTGGTGACTATACTTATACATGCATACTCCAAATATGGGCTTATCAGAGATACATACAAAGTTTTCAATACACTAATCAAGAGATCCCGCGAGTTCCTGTTTACAAAACCTAGAATTTTCATTCATTGTTGGGTAATCCTAACAATGTGTTTACTAAAGTTTAGACGTCCATCAAACATATCCCGAAATCTTTAGCAACCGATTAATGCTTCAATTATTAAATAATAATACAATGTTAATGTTATTTACATTATACACAATATACAATCTGCGTACATTAAGCGGTCAATTATTTGTTAACAAACAAGTTAAAAAGTAAAGGGAAATAATGTGAGACCTAGGGAACTCTAGATGAAACTATATGAGGTTATTTACTTTAACGCACTGGCTACGACCTTATAGAAAGCTTTCGATCCATTACAATACTGAAACTCGCTTTTTTACATCTAGCCTACTATTTTCTTCCATATGATATAAAAATTTTTTATTATATGACATTATAATTTCATCGTCTTATTGTAGGTCCTAGAAGAATATTTACATCACAGCCACTCGAGAGTGGAGCTCGAGACTACTTAGTTCAAATAGGATTTAAAAGTCGAAGAGCATGGCTGTTTGTCGAAAACTTAGGAAATGTCACTGGAAGATCACCCGGGAATTCAATACAATTAGATACCACGCCTCTTTTATATTTGGGTACAGTAAATATTTCAATTAGTGTTAATGATCTTTTTATCCTCCATAGACGTCATGAATAATGCTAAGTATTATAGAATTCGAATAAATTTACATTCAGCGATATAGTTAATAATACTAAATAGTTTTCGATTTCGGTAAACTAGACAGGCTAAGGCTCCATGGGGAGATGGAATGGAGTTTAATAAAAAAATTTCTTTCCATATTTTTTATTGAGTGAATGTAGGGATATTAAGGCGCTTGTTTGGATTAAACTTCAATGTAACAATGGCTCAGATAGGTATAATAAGCAAGGGCCTGATCTCGACAGTCTGAAAATAAAACAAAAAATGAAAACTAATTGTTCCTTTAATATTGGTTACCTACCTTAAATTATGTGACTATCTAAGTTCTCTGCGAAATGTCCATTTTTTAAAAACTGATAATTGTTTAGTTGTTAATGATTTTATATTTTTATATTTATGACTTTATTTATTGATTTTAAAATAAATACAGACAATAAAAACGACACTTTTTTGCGTCCCATTCCCGCTGAATTCTGAATAATGTACAACATATAAAAAAAGGGTTTTAGTAAACAAGAATATCTTTTCTTTCTTCTTTAGAACCGTCACCAGTTTGCAGACCCATTCGCCACAATTCTCTTATCCCAGTCCGCTACTGGATATTGCACACAATTTCATATTATAGGCACTTGCAACTTAAAACCGATTTACCTAGCCAATGTTATGCCTATGTTAGAAAGAAGTTTGAATTTTCTTTTTATGGTAAATAAATGCGCCGCAGTAATCACATTCTGTAAAGTACGAAAAAAAAATAAAAATGTCACTTTAACTGGTCAATACTATAATTCTCCTCTAATATCTAATGTAGTGTTTAATTAGGTACCTGCTGATGTGCATTTTACATATTTTTGGAAAATCATTTAAAACCACGTTATCCGTAAAAATGAAAGATCTTTTCTTAAAATAAAAATGGCGCTTAAACTTCAACATTTTGTACTTGTTATATTTTTAATGCATTCTATATGATAAAATACTGTTTTTTTTTTCAAAGAAAGTTCATAAACGCTATCTATTCTTGGGAATTATTTCAATAAGAATGTAAAATAGGTAAGATAGGATTCTGCAGAAATACATACGCATAATCTTTAGATATCCACGGATGCAATACGGCTTGTTATAGGCCGACGTAGTAGTTGACGACAAGATTATTCAACTTACACTACTTGAATACATTCAAAAATGTGAATAAGGTTAAGGACGGAGTACTACTTAAGATGACGGCCACCTGATTGTTACATGGGACATGACCTTTTTTGTTTCGTAGATTCTTCGAAGTAGTCCTCGGTTACAGATGTCTTCCGAGCAATTTATATTTCTTCTGCGTTGTCTAGAATTAGCCAACAGAATTGCGATTTTATGGCCCTTATACAGCTCAGGATTTGGGAGACATAAATAAGTGGCAATTTTCGATGGCATCTTTCCGACTGTTGTCTACAACGCATTGGACTGCACAATTTTCATTTTTGTAGTATATGAAAAAACGATAATGTGGAAGTCTCTGTGAGTAAATGTGCATATTTTCTGTACAAGCGTAGGAAGCTTCCCTTGTTTACTTCGTCTGATATTATAAAGAATATTGTACAATAAATATTTTGAGTCACAAATTTTAACAACTAGCTATCAGTCATTGAGAGTCAATTTTCAGAATTCCTCTCTGCGGTAGACACCGACGAGTTCAAAAATAGGATCAACCTTATATTTAGAAGATGAAGTTCGTTTTAAGCTTTACTCATAAATTTTGTAATATGTTTTTTAATAAATGCATTTTCTTTTTCAAAGTTTGTAAAAAAAATGTATTGTATTTTATACCTCTCTCTGGAGTGGTACCAACTCCAGAATATCTTCGGGAAGTTCTTTGCCTGAATTGTGTGTGACAAATGCTTGTCTAGAAGAACTTGTTGTTACGCATATGCATGTTTCTATTTTGTTTGTTATAGTATATTACATAACAAGAATGATGAAATGGTTATTACAAACGAGAAGAGATAGAGCTAGGGCTGTAATTAAGTGAGTTTCTGATAACCTAATTGCCATTTAAGTTGTGTACTATACTTTTTCTACGCCTGTATTAGTAAACATTCTCTTTTACTCAGTAAGAAAAACCGTTCTTATGCACAATTGTTCGTTATAGTATATAACATAACATATAACATAACAAGTGTTGAAAACGATAATTTTGGAACGGGTAAAGTACACTATTTTTCCTACGACCACTCAAAATTTTCAGTAGAATTTTTATATCTTTTATATATCTCGACACTAGTACTGCAAAAAATTTTCCGTCGGCTGTGACGTTGACTGGCATTTTTCAGCACACATTTGAAACTTTTTTTTCAATACGTGTGTGATATATGGTACTTTCTAGCCCAGTTAACAGTGTGTTTTTGTCAGTATCGTAAGTGGTCGTAGGAAAAGAATAATATCGCACAGCTGTGCGTTATGATGCATAATGTGGCAATCAAATCAGACTTGATTTTGACATTTTTTATTGTTTGTATTGACTGGTAACAGCGACATTATTTGAGATTTGAGGATGAGATTCAAATCGGTAATAATTATTTTTATTATTTAAAAGTAAAACAACGCACCATCCGGTATTTGAAAAATAGTCGTAGAAAAAGGAATTAAACCAACATATGTCAAGTCAAAATGTGACAAATATGGATAGTCCTATCATAGTTTGATATTGAAAAAAAAGAACTTGTATTTTCCATCAAGTAAATAGTAGCGGGAAGTATGTTATAACTTTTTTAACTTTAAACTGTTTCATACCAAATCCCCTTTACAAGTTTATTACATTGAATGTAACATATAACAATAAAAAATAATAATACTAAAGTTGTAATTAATGAGAAAACTTCTATGTTATAATTCAATATAATATAAAACTAGGTTGAAAAAAATTTTTAAAAGAAAATCTGTTAATTTTTATTTTTGCAAAAAATGCATTTTTAATTGTTTTTAAATATTGATAATTTTTTTTATGTCTTGTACGCTCTGGTAAGTTATTATATATTTTTAAGCCATCATGCAAAATTCAGTTTTTTCCCAAAGTTACTTTTTACTGTAATGGTCTGTAATTGTAAGCAATGTCTTGCATCGTGATTATGTAAAGTATTAGACTTTTTAAAAACAATAAAACCATTAGGATTCATAGAAGGTTCCAAATATGGTAGTTTATAAACACATTTTAGAGGTTTATTTTGCAGTTTTTTTAAAGGTTTAATATATGACGAACAAGCAGATCCCCGAATTAAAACTAAATATTGGGATTAGAATATATTAAAGAATAATATATGTTTTTTAAGAATTTTAATGGTATGAAATATCTTGCTTTGTATAATACTCCTATTAATTATCCTATTCTTATACTCTGTAAGTGGTTTTTCCAACTTAAGTTTTCATCTATAATTAATCCTAAAAATGTTGTTGGGTTTGAATATTTAATTTTGTTATTGTTTATTACTAGTGGGGAAATAACAGAATTACCCTTTGTTTTACTATTTAACATAAAAGAAGATTTACTAAAATTTAATTACTGTTTTTTGAAATTTAAGCCAGGAACGAACTAATTGTAGATCATGTTTTATATCAGCAAATAAATAATTGTTGTGTCATGCGCAAACATTATTTTATTATTATTTATATTTATTTTTCTTATTTGCATAAAGCTTATCTCCCTATTTAATTAACTTTGTTAATTGAAGACTGAACCATGGTTTGGAACTTTCATTAAGTTTTGCCGATCTACGGTAAGATATTTTTTAAAAATTTGTAAAATAGCTTCATATAATTCATTTGAGTCTTTGAAAAAATATTTTTCTCATTTAATATTGTTTTTTTGTATCTTATCCGTATATAAATTTCCAATTCCAAAATTTTTTTTCCTGGTTTTTTGATCAACTGCTTTAAATTTTATTGGAAGGGAAACAATCTGTATTTGTAGTTGTAGGTCTATTATTTTATCTGAATTGATCAAAACGTAATCTATTAGTGTTGAGCTGTTAGTAGTTTCTCGGGTAGGGAAGTTTGTGTTGCATATTCGATAACCATTGGAGGAATATATGTCTGAAACACTTTTTGTTTCACTGCTTTTATTATTAAGAAGATTAATGTTCATGTCAACTGTTTTATTTCTTCATCCAATAATTTTTAAAAAATCTCAATCTTTTGTCGAAGGTGGTTTGTATATTCCGCACAAGAGTAATTTAGGTAATTGAAATTCTACTGCAATGTAGGAGATATCCCATTCAATTTTTTCTAGAACTTCAATGTTTTTATTGTTCTTTTGTTTGGGCATTTATTATTATACTCCCGTTTTTAATTTCTTTAACTTCAGTAGTTTTGGCTTTAATATCTTTTCGATTTACTTTTTTTGAACTTCAAATTTTGTGTCTTTACTAGTTTAAATTTTCTTTGGTTTTATAATAATGACAGGTACATTTTCTTGAATACTCTTATTTGGGAAATTTTTTAAAATTTCAGAATAAGAAGACATTTTTTCCATAAACTTTTCTTTTAAACTTTATTAAATTTGATCATTGTTTTCATTGATGCACAAAAGTTTTGAAAAAGTGTCCTTTTTTTCCAGTTTTAGTAGGACAAAATCAAGTTTTTTACTTATCTCAAATATTTGTTTTCTTAAAAATAAGTTTTCTTGCTTCCACTGGCAGACAAGATTTTTCTAACACAGGCCAGCTCATTATTTTCACAATGGAAATACCCTCCCAATAATAAAAAAAATATTCGGAAAGCCCTAATACGTACCATTTTTTAATAGCCTAATTAGAACCTTTTATATTGGCAGGTAACCAATTGTATTGTAGGGCGGCTAAAATGGGTCCATTTTACTACGGAAAAATTACCTAGACTGGATTGTTTATAACATTAGACATAAAATAAACGTTAAACATCACTCTTCTGTTGACTTTCGAATTGAGTGGTTCTCTGTGTATCGATAAGCAAGTGTATGTGAAGACGAGAATGTCGAGTCAAACGCGCCGAAGTTGCAAAATTTCTCCTGACAAATTTTATTATATTTGTGGAGAATTTCTGGTGAAATCACAAGCCAGCCATTTTCCGAAAATGTAAAAAAAGCCTACTTTAAATATTTTGGTGTGTTAATTGGGGATCAAGATAAGCCCTGGGCTCCCCATGCGTGCTGTGTTAGTTGTAGTGTATAATTGGTGCAGTGGATGAAAGGAAAGAGAAAAAGTATGACAAGGACTGAAGATTATTCCAAAAAGGGAAAGCACAATATAGAATATCCAAATTTGGAATCTGCCATACGACCTGTTCTTCATAATGCAAATTTGCCGGTACCGATTGCGCCTTTAAATTGGCAAGCTATTGATTTGGGAGATAATGGAGATAACGCATCATCAGGCAGCTCAGAAGAATAGTACACCGATCCCACTTTTACCACAGGTCCCAGTTTCGGCGAGCCACATTTGATTGTTCAAAGTGAATTAAATGATTTAGTACGTGATTTGGGGTTATCCAAGCAACAGTAGGAACTTCTGGGTTCCCGTCTTAAGAAATGGAACCTATTGGCCAAAGAAACAAAAATTACGAATTTCAGAAAAAGAAATGCTATGTTTTCTGAATTTAACAGTATGGAAAATTTGTTGTGCGCGTGTATTGGTATAGACAATTTAATGCAGGAACTTGATATTGAACATTCTCCTCGTGAGTGGCGCTTATTCATAGATTCATCTAAATATAGCTTTAAAGCTGTATTATTGCATAACGGAAATTTAAAACCCTCTATACCAGTTGCCCATTCAGTTGCAATGAAAGAAAAAGAAAGAGATTTACAAAATATTGCTGTTTTCTTTGTTTATGGGACAGTCGTGCAATAAATCAGCATTATGTAACGAAAATTTGGCCAGAAAGAAGCGAATTTTAACCGGCATCTCAAAATGTTAAATTTATACCTCTTGTTGATCCCAAAAATGTCCTTTTGCCTCCTCTTCACATTAAACTTGGGGTGATGAAAAACTTTGTGAAGCGTTAAATAAAGATTGTGATGGATTTAAATACCTAAGACAAGTCTTTCCCCAGTTAAGTGATGCCAAATTAAAAGAAGACATTTTTATTGGGCCACAAATCAGAAAATTGCTGGACGATGTCAATTTTACGGAAAAGCTTACCAGGCAGGAACTCAGAGCATGGAATTCATTTGTTAATGTAGTAAAAGGATTTTTAGGCAACAATGTGGATGAAAATTATGAACAATTGGTTAATGAACTCTTAGATGCCTATAAAGCGCTTGGTGCCAGAATGTCATTAAAAATTCACTTCCTCCATCCCCATCTGTGATTTTTTCCTAAAAATTTAGGAGCTATTAGTGACGAGCAGGGTGAACGGTTTCACCAAGATATCAGAACAATGAAAATTCGGTACCAAGGACGATGGGATCCAGCCAGTATGAGTGACTACTGTTGGTTTTTGAAGAGAGAAGATAGGACACCTCATAAACGGAAAAAATAAAGTTTAATTAGTGTTTTAAGTTAATATTTTTCTCGTTTGCTTTTCTCTTAAATATATGGTATGTTTAATAGGCGAAAACTGTAAACATAGTCGATAAACAGGGTTAAGAATTTTCTGAAATCATTTTTTCTATAGATATTAAGTATCGTAATATTCGATATGGTTCTACAACTCTAACAAGAAAACCTTATGTGCTACAACTTTCTATTTGTCATTTTCGTATTTGGATAGGTCCATTTTATTAGATTATGCTATTCTGATTTGTGTTACAACAAAAAAAAAAATTTTTTGTCGGCCAGTATTATTTACTACTAATGTTTCATTATTATTATTATTATTATTATTATTATTATTATTATTATTATTATGACTTGGTGTCTCACAGTATTCCTGTGGTTGTATTTTATACTGACGGGATTATACCAAGTCAGTACAAAAAATAAAAATAAAAAAAGGAAATGGAAAAAAACTATTATTGTGTATTAAGAAATGATCTAACCTATGCCACATGGTTTCAAAATGACCGATTTCTGGATGTTGCTGTGAATGTCTGTATTAAGTCCTAATTGAGCCACATGTGGTGTAAACGTTGTTGGGGTGAGACCTGTTACTGATATGACGAGAGGAACAATGATGACTCTTTCCTGTTTCCACAGCCTTTTTACTTCCATTGCCAAGTCGGTGTATTTGGCGATCTTCTCACTGTATTTCGCTTGGATGTTCTCGTCGTTGGGGACAGCCATGTCAATTAAATAAGTGATTTTCTCTTTTTTGGATTGAAAGGTGATATCGGGTCTATTTGCGGGGATGGTTTTATCTGTGTGGATGTCAATGTCCCAGTAGAGCTTGTAGTCTTCGTTTTCAAGTATAGATGTTGGTGTATAATGGTAGTAAGGGTCTGTGTTCTCCGTTAGTTTGTATGTTGTGGCTAATGCTTGATGAACGACCTTCGCTGCTGAGTTGCGTCTCGCGGTGTATTCAGTTCCGGCCATTATTCTACATCCACTCGTTATGTGATCGATCGTTTCCCTCTGCTGGTGACATCTCCTACACCTCTCGTCTTCAATGGTTGTGTCCTTGATGATGTGCTTTCGGTAGTTTCTGGTTGCTATGACTTTGTTCTGGATGGCAAGCAGGAAGCCTTCTGTTTCAGGGAACAGCTGCCCTCCTTGTAACCACGTTTATGAAAGCTTTTTATGTATATGGTCTTGCTTTATGTGGTATCTGTGTCTTCCTTGAAGTGTTTTTTCAGACCAGGTGTTCATCTTTTCTAGTCGTGATTGGATGTGACTGTGTGCGTCTGCTGCGTGGCTCGTTTGAGACAGGTCGGGCGGTGTATAATTCTTGTCTGCCTTCACTATTGCCTTGTGGAGGTAAGTTTGTTTGTTGTGAAAGAATTTTCTGAGTTCGTAAATTTATTTTTTATTTAGCGATTGTATATCTATAATTCCCCTTCCTCGTTCTTTTCTCTCGATGGTGAGTCTTTCCTTGCATGCGTTGGGATGTAACTTCCTGTGTTTAGTGAATTCAGTGCGTATGAGAATGTGAATGTTTTCTATGTCTGTGTGTGACCATTTAATGATACCAAACGAATACGTAAGAATAGGTCTGGCGAAGGTGTTAATAGCTTTCGTTAGATTTCTGGAATTCAGTTTTGTTTTTAGTAGCTTTATGAGTCTGGTTTTAAATTCCGTCTTGAGGACTGATTTGATATGAGTGTGGTTAATTTTGGTGCTTTGATGGAAGCCTGGGTATCCATACGTTTCTTCTTTGAGCATGTTATCTATAGTTTCATTGTTGATTGTTTCCCCCGTAGGGTGGTCTTTCCACTGTCCTTTGTTGATATGAAGTAGCTTGTATTTATTTAAACCAAATTCCATGTTGATGTCCAGAGTAAACGTTTCTGTGATTTTAAGGAGTTCCTTTAGCTGTGCCTTTGTGCTTGCATATAATTTTATGTCATCCATGTACAAGAGATGGTTTATTTTATGTAGGTTATTTTTTTGGTGTTTAATTTGGAATCCGAAGTTTATGTTATTCAGTGTGTTTGAGAGTGGATTGAGACAGAGGCAGAACCACAAAGCGCTGAGTGAATCTCCCTGGAACATACCTCGTCTGATGTAGATCTCTTCTGTTTCGATGTGCTCTTTTTGTGTTTTCAAGTTGATTTTAGTTTTCCACGTACTCATAATTTGCGTAAGAAATTGCCTGATGTTTTTATTGACTTTATATAATTCTAGCACTCTGGTTAGCCAACTGTGGGGTATCGAATCAAAGGCTTTTTTATAATCTATGTAACCAGTATGAAGATTTCTATAATTTTTTCTGGTGTGTTCCATGATGACGCTGTCTATAATAAGCTGCTCCTTGCATCCTCGGCCGTTTTTCCTCCACCCTTTTTGTTCTTCCGTTAGAATGTTTTTGTGTGCTAGATATTGTTCTAGTCTCCTGGTAATTGTGGCTGTGATTATTTTATATAGGGTTGGAAGGCACGTAATAGGTCGGTAATTTGGCGGGTCCTTATTGTCTGAATGTTTGGATTTAAGGTATGTTATTCCTTGGGTGAGAAAACTGGGGAGTGTGCTAGGTTTTAAAATAATTTCGTTAATTTGGTGAGTGAGAGCTTCATGTGTGGAGGTAAACTGTTTGTACCAGAAGTTATGAATGTTATCTATTCCAGGACATCTCCAGTTATGCGTGTATTTGATTGTTTCTGCAACTTCTTGTATTGTCATTGCAAAGTCCTCTTGTTCCTCTAAGCACTTGTGTCTGTCTTCTTCCGCTTTAATCCATCAAGCGTTATTATTGTGTAGTTTCGGTTCTGACCAAATACTTTTCCAGTATTCTGTGATCTCTTGTTTGGTCGGTGGTTCTATTACTCGTGCCTCCTCATTGCTCATGATTTTTTGGTAGAACTGTTTTTCGCTTCTTCGAAACAGGTTGTTAGAGTCCTTTCTTTCATTTGATTCTTTGTATCTTCGGAGTCTTGCGGCATACACAGATAATTTTTGCTTCAGAGTGTCAAGGATTTCTGTAAGCGTGTAATCAGGAGATGCAGATTTGATTTTCTCTATACTTTATGTGATACGTTTTGACTTGTTGCCGTTCATGGATTGGGTAAGATGTCCCAATTCTTTTCTAATTTTGTTAATTTTGTTTTCGATCCTTATCTGCCATTTGAATTTTGGTTTTATGTTGTTGCTGTTTCTGTGTCGTGGCGGGAGTTTCTGATTGTTCTGTGTTATCGTGGTTATAGCTGCTGCGTAGATCACTGTATGAATGTCCTCAATTGTGCTCGCATTCGTTATGTACTCGGGAATTATGTGTTCGTTGATGGTCTTTAGGATTTTATGTGTGTCCTGTTTGAAGATTATACGAGGAATATTATTATTATTATTATTATTAATTATTATTATTATTAATTTCACCTAAACAGGTTACACAATGCCATGTCTTCTTTTTTTTTCATATCTAGTGCCTGCTTTTCAGACATATTTCAACATTTTAAACAAAACCAGTTTTCACAAACACATCGTTTGATGAAATAGGATTTTTTGATAAATTTAATAGAACAGCTGGAACATATATTTTCATTTTCAATAAATTTTTGACCCTGAAGATTATTTTCTTTCGAAATTTCTATTTTTTGAGTGTTATTTTCCTTTGTAGTACCTGCTTCCATCTTTTCTTGTGTAGATATTTTAAAATTCTTCATAAATTCGTTAAATTTATGATCTTTTGGGTATTTTAATGGTAAATGTACACACTCCGACTCAGATTCTTCTTGTTTCTACTCTGCACTTATACTGACAATCAAACGACGTTGACAATGATGGTTTTTTCTTTTTTTTAACTCCCATTTCAAGTGTTTAACTAAGTTTTTGCTTTGTACTTCAGTTTCTATAGATTCTTCATTTTCCTCTCAATAGTGTACCAATCTTTTGCGAATTTTCTTGATAAAACTTCTAATTTTTTTTACATTTTTAGGGGAGTACTAGTGTTGAGATACTGCTATTTTACAATTTGTTTTTTTCTAATACATCGTTCATGTTCCTTAAGCCATCCACTAGGCATAAGTTACCGGTAGAAAGTGTAGTTCTTAGTAGTGTAAACATATATGAAACCACAACAAGATTGCACACAACGCCGGTTTAATTTTCAACACACACATACGTGTGGCAAGTTTTAGTAATAAATATACATCGTTAGACGTTTTCGCGACAAAATTTTCAGTTTCTGCTTTTGAGCGAATTTTTGATTTTTTGGTCTATAGCAAACGTTCTATCCTTTGAGGTATACTATTATTTTCGGGTATTTACTAATATCAACTTATTTGCAATAAAATTTCCACCTAGGAAATATAGACCATAAACTGGACCGTTAGAAACCTTGGGTTTCTCGCCTAAATAGGCTAAAAAGACTTCTTTAGTGTTTACGACTGGAGTTTGTTTGCTACTAAACTTTCATAATCTAGAAAAAAAGTGAACAAGAAACATAAGAAGTAAAAATGCTTCAAATTATTTTCATAATTATTGTTAATTTGACCCTCTCTAAAGTTATTTATGAATTTCAGTAAATAAGTCTTCTTCCTAATTATAAATATATTCGGAGGCTTCATATATATTTATATCTTTAAAAACAAGCCAGAAAATTGATAATAACTATTCTACCTATATAGGGTGGCACACCTAACACGAAACGGATGTTTTTTTTGCTTATTTACTAATTATTTTCTGTAGAAACGCTTGAACACATAATTTTATTATCAAGGAAGGATATTTTTGAGCCTATGTTTTATCCTCTACAATAGTTCTCATAGCGAACGTGAGTGTTTCACTTAAAATTTTAAATGTAGATTGGGTTGATTATATCCTTATTTGAAAAATATTTTGTCCCTCTTTATAAAATTGGTTACTTTGACTCAGTAGTTACCAATATTGTATTCTGAAAAGTGATACTTTTACAACTTTGATGGCTACTACAGTTTATGTAAGGTTAGAGTAAGGCCATTACACTTTATTTACTGTTTGATTTTCACACACACGTGAGGTCTATATCCACTAGGCTTAAGGAACACGAACGATCTACAGGGTGTCCCAACCGGGAGCAGCCGATTTTTGGGGGTTAATAATTTCTAAACAATGGCAGTCCGGTTAGTTTTGATCGAGTTCAGAAACCAATAAGTTGTTTTTAGTAATTATATATTTTTTATCTCTTCCACAAAGTGACCCAAAATGTTTATTTTAAAATATCAGAAATCTCCTTTATTTTAAATGTACTTAATACCCGGCATATCTTATCGCCAAAAAAACTGGTCTTGCCTATACTATTTGAAAATAACCTACAACAGTTATTTTAATGCTACGAATAATACTCGTATAACACAAAGGCATAATCAACTTTTATTTACACACATTTAAACAATAAATTGAACTTTCAACAATTAACAAAATGAAAACAAATCCTGAATGTGTTTTCGGTTTGTTCTATACACCTATGAACATTTACTAACAGAAATTTTGGAGCATAACTTGATTAGTGTCTGCTACTACATTTTGTATATTATTTATTAAATTGGGAATAGGACTGTAGCATCTCTCTTTAATGTAACCCCATAGGAACAAATCAGATACGGATCCAGTGAATAAGGAGACCGCCTAATGGGTCCAGCTCTCCCTATACATCGATTTCCAAAGATCACATCCTGAGTTGAGACAGAACTGTGCCGAGCCTCATCTTGTTAAAAATAAATTATTATCATCTTTTTTTTTATTATCATCTTTGGGAAGGACGTAGCCGATGCACGCATCGGACAAGTGGTCCTTCTGAAACGTACACTACAGAATGCTAAACATTCTAAATGGTACGGATTCGTAAACAAGGTCAAAATAAAAAAGTCAAAATCGAGAGACCCAATAAAAACAGTAACTACATCAAACATTTAAAATAGAGAAAAAAAATTGATACACAAATACACATTTACAGAGAAAAAAAATTACAAAGGAATACGTAAATCCATATGAATACGAAGTGTAAAAAACCTCACAAAAGCAATCCATTTAGCTGCCTTTTTAGCTGCAAAGTGCTAAGTCTAAAGATGTCATATTCTGCGAAATGACGATTGTAATTACACACTAGTCGGTCAATAAATGCGCCAGACCCATAATTTGTACAGTGGTATCTTTCAAAGAATAGCTGAGGTTGTCTTGTTCTCCTAATAGGTACCAAAAATGAGACCGACCCCAACAATATTTCACAATCAATGTCTCCATTTATTAGCTTGTGTAGAAAAACAAGAAGTGCCTTACGTCTCCGAAACTCAAGGGTTTGAAGGTCGCATAGAAGAGCTCTAGTGTTATACGATAGATCCTGATATGGAAAATTAAATTTATATAAGAGGTATTTCGCAAATCTATTGTGTACTTTTTCAACTCTATCGTTATGGCACTGGTATGATGGACTCCATATTGTTGAACAATACTCCAAAACACTCCGTACCAGTGAGTAATACAGACAGACAATTGCTTTGTCTGTCTGTATTACTCTGTACTGTATTATTGAATACAAGGCATGTGTCCGTCACATGCCTTGTATTCCTTTTTATAAAGCCCAACAATCTAAAACCCTTGAGTACAATGCTGTCAATATGCAGATTAAATGTTAGTTTGTCATCAAAAATAACACCTAGGTCAGTGTAAGAACTAACAACCTCTAGTGTTACATCATTTATGAAGTAGGAGGAGAGAACAGGATTAATGCGTTTATGAAAACGAAGCACTTTACACTTGGATATGTTAAGATGGAGATAATTAGTGCTGCACCAGTTGACGAGCCTTCCAATGTCAGATTGCAGTGCATTTGAGTCAGTGTAAACGGGAGCAAAAAATTTTAAATCGTCTGCATACAAAAGACATTTGGACGCTCTAAAGCAAGATACTATGTCATTTATAAAGAGTAGAAAGAGCACTGGACCAATATGTGAACCCTGTGGGACACCCGATGTCACAATAACCTCCCTAGAAACTGAACCACAAATGTTGACCTGTTGTCGACGATTAAATAAATAAGATCTGATCCACTCCAAATAACTTCCAGAAAGACCAATTTGCTGCAATTTTAATAATAAAAGCTGATGACAAACACTATCAAAAGCCTTGGATATGTCCGTGTAAACAGCATCAATCTGTTGGCCAGCTTCGCTTGATGTAATTAAGTAATTTTGGAACATCGCAAGATTTGTAGTAGTTGAGCGACCGCGATAAAAACCATGTTGCATACTCGTAATGTAGTGTTTCAAAGACTCAAATAAATGATCAGTGATAATTGCCTCAAACAGCTTTGGGATATGTGAAAGCAAAGAGATACCTCTGTAGTTCTTTATATCGCTTTTATCACCGGATTTAAAGATCGGCATCAGTGTAGAAAATTTCCAAATATCAGGAAATGAACCTAGATTAAAAGATCTTTGAAAAATTACACATAGCGGTTGAGACAACGACTGACAGCACCTTTTCAAAAAGATAGTGGGAATTCCGTCAGGACCAGCCCTCTTAGAAACATCAAGGCCATCCATTTTAGTGCAGATTTCTGCCTCTGTAAAATAATATATTGCTAGTAGTTTCCCTGAAGAACTTACGGGACTGATCTGACTAAAATCTAAAATTTCATGGTGTGAATAGCAGGACTGAAAATGGGCTGCAAAGGCATTAGCGATGTGATTTGAACCCATAATTTCTTCACCGTCATAATTCATAACACTAGGCATACCAGAGTCTCTTCTTAAGTTACGAACAAATGACCAAAAGTGCTTGATATTTTCCGGAATAAGTAATTCAGTTTGCGTGACATATGTAAGATAGCACATGTCAGTTCGAAACTTTACTTCACGTCGTATGTCCGAATAGGCCAGATAGTCAGCTTGTTGTTCAGTCCTTTTATACCTCTTATATAGGCGATTCTTTTGTCCAATAAGCCTTCTCAATGGGAGGTCAAACCATTTTGCGTACTTGCAGTCAACCATGGTTTTCTTGGGAACATGAATATCGATTCCCCGAAGCAAAACCTCATAGAAGGTTTCAACGATCCCGTTGATGTCAGGAGATGATAAGAAAGACCAATCCGATTGCTTATAAAAAAGATTGAGTTCATGGAAATTTGCCCGATGAAACTGATATACACTCACTTGATTGTAACTTTTTATTGGAGGAACATATTCAATTTTATACATCAATTCAATCGCAGGATGGTAAGGGTCAGTATTTACTAGGGGTAAATCAGGAGATGAAATGCGAACATTAACAAAGTCATCAGCAAAAATCAAGTCTAAAGTTCTACCCATGTGATTGCATAAAGAGTTAATTTGTTGCAATTCTAGAAAGTTCATTGACACAATAAGAGTTTCAGAGGCCAACGATGTTAAAGATCTTGGAACAAGGGTATCGTCTTCATAGATCCATTCCACTGAAGAAAGGTTAAAATCCCCAAAACTTAAAAATATATGACTGTCACAACTATTTCTCAGCGACTCGCAGGTATTGCAGAATGACTGATAATACTCCAGGCTAGAATTGGGTGGGAAATATACACATCCTAGGACTAATTTTGTGTCGCCAGCCTTCACCTGAACCCAAACATCGTCAAACTCTAGATGAATAGGAGTAATAATCAAGGATGCCTGAAAACAACAAGAAACTGCAATCAACACGCCTCCGCCGCGCTGGCATCCCAGTTCTTCATAACTCCTATCTTTACGGAAAACCATATATTTATGTTTAAACATTTCGTAGCTACTAATATCTCCATTAAGCCACGTCTCGGTAAGAGAAATTACTTCATAGTCGCAAGACAAAATGCTTAGAGAAATCTCGTCAGTCTTTGTGCGTAGTCCCCTGACATTTTGATAAAACATGCTCAGACTACTCGCTGAGGAAACCCCAATACCACTGACTGTATCATATGTCTGAGTTACATTTTGTTCGTTGATAGCGAAAAATTCGAACCTTCATATAGTTCCTGCTGTAGAGAAGTTGGAGCACTATTCATAGTCTGAGAACGAGCACTGGGGTTGTCGTGATCAGAATTAGACGTACAAACGTGTTTCACAGACCCAACAAAGTTTGAAAAAATCATCTGCGCAAGCTCAGCTTTTTCACTGAAATTCATTATACCTCTCTCGGTTGTGACTCTGGACGGAATGTAATGGATATGTTGATAATTTTTAAAGAGACATTGCAAATGAAAGTCGTTCTGTTGAATAATCTTGTTAAGTACTGGACGATTCATCTGAAGAGGCGGACCACAAACAAACAAACTGGTTCCATTAGAGTTTTCCAGAAGACGAAGCAAAGCCTGTGATCTGATAGTCTTCCCCCTAAGTGCATTCAATCCTACCGCAAATAACACAACAAAATCGTCTTTAGAAAACTTCCCAACCAATTTTTCACAATCCTCAATGCGCTCTTCGAAGGGAATAGGACCCGACCACTGACAATTAATATCATATTTATTGCCTGTGAGCCGCTTAAAGATATTTATAAAACCTTTCGCATTAATATCACCCATAATCAAAATCTGTGGTTTACGAGGGATTGGCGCAGATAATCCGGTCGAAACCGTTGTGCTTGCGGTTGAAACTCTACCACATTGAGAAAGACCAACTTCTCCCCTTGATGAGGGAATGTGAACATCCAATTGCCGCTTGAGATGCTTAATTTCCTTAAAATTTACATCGTTTTCCTTTTCCAGAACAGATATTGATGTCACCATTTGCCTGTTTATGTCAGTGAGGTCGTGAATTTGAGTACGGAAATGAGTAATAAGTTCTTCATTTTCTTTAATTTTATTATCCAGCTCAGATTTGGAAATTTTGAGACTGTCTATCTCCATATTAAGTTATGCTATTCTGCAACGTTGTTCAGCTAGCTGGGCATTAAATTCTTTTTCAGCCTCAGAGACATCATCAGCAAAATCCTGTGTTCCTCTTTTTAGTCGCTTAATGTAATTATTCTTGTCGTTTATTTCAGATTTCAATTTGTTAAGCTCGTCAATATAATTATTCTCCCGTTGTTCATCAGTTTCAGCCTTTGATTGACAGCTGCTAGAACAATAAATTCTATAACCGCCAAGTTTCACAACATCCTTGCAGCGTTCCAAGCAGCTAGGATGAAACATGCCCATACAGGATACACAGCAAAAGTTTGAGAAATCCTTATGTTTACAACATTTTAGGTTGCGTTCCATGTTAAATTAATTATCCAATTAAATGAATTAATATTAAATGTTATATATGAAAAGAAAAAGAAAAGAAAAGAACAGCAAGATAGTAAATATGTGTGTGTAAATAATAAAGATACTTAAAGTGTCAAGTTATACCACCTACTCAATCCAGGAGTACAACCAAACACTTAATGAGCAACCCTGGTACAATATATAAGTTTAAATATAACTAAATAAAATAAGGTGAGAGAGGTCGGTGATATTTAAATAAATAATAAAAATTCCAATACAAAACAAAATACCCTGAAACCGGACCTGTTTAAATTATTTTTAGCACAATAGGATTCACCAAAAACATCGACTAACACAAAAAAGGGAATTCCCTTAACACATGATTTTAATGAATCAGAATAAAATACGATATTTTACTAGACTCTTATCATCTAATTTGCATATTAACAGTCAACAACCTAGTAAATGATAAAATATCGGTTTTTTTCCAGTATAATCCTTTCTCTGCTTAAAATTAAATATTAAAAATGCAGTTCTATTTTCCCATATAATTTGAATATGTGTAATGCAAAATTCGTGACGTTTTCAAAAATATGTACTGTTTTTCATCAGCAGTAAAATGATACCAAACACATATATTATTTAAATCCCAAAACCACTCAAAATCACAATTATACACAAGCACGAAACTTAATACACACAGTTAAAAATACACACAAACCTCTGTTGTTCATAATTCCTTCTCGTTATAGTTGAGGATAAAAAAATTGTTCTAGGCAACTCCAGTGTAGAGCGCTTTTAGCTCTATAATTCTTCTTAGCAGAGACTGCACACCACACATTTACTTTTTTTGTTTTGGGCGATTAAACAAACGGGATATTACATTTAAGATAAATGTTAAAATATTATTCCGGATTGGCCGGTACACAAACACGTATTTTCTGAATGCACTCCTTTTATTCAAAACAGAGGTTACAGGTATCACAGGTAAACACTGCTTATACCTTAGAATCGTAACTAAGGTAATGTCAGCTTGTTAACACTTCGAAATCTCAATTATAACTGATTTAAAATGTAGCCCCGCGGCGTGCTTATATAGCCTTTAGAAAAGTTGATCTAGAAAATTCTAGAATAATCTAAAAACTACAGGGTGAAAAGAATTAAGCCTAATAGAATATTCGATAATGATTTTGACACTATCATAGTCGTTACATGGATAAAAATTAGGGTAAGTCTACTTTATTAAAATAACAAATAATAAATAAATGCATCTAAAACTTAACAAATCTGTAACTAGGGATAAATTCGCAACATTGCCCTCTTCTCAGAGTTGATCGTCTCGATCAAACATCTTCGGTATCTTGGTAACGGGCTAGTCGATGGAAATGCACCACTTTCATTTTTGCATGAGGGCTCTTCTGAATTCGGTATACCAAGCCATTCAGTCGGGTCACCACACGATACGGGCCTTTCCATGACTTCTGCAACTTCGGTGAGCGTCCCTTCCGTAGTAGTTATCTTATTGTCAGAAGGTCGTCCAGTCAAGAAATCGACTGGAAGCTGTAAATCAGATCCAAATATTACACTGGCAGTGGACTCATGAACTGCAGAGCGATAGGTCAGTAAAAATGGTTGAATACATTTATCCCAGCCACATTGTTGTTCATTAATTTGGATTTTCAGGTAGTTCTCCAAAGTTCTATTAAATCTTTCAACCATTCCATCTGACTGCGGATGAAGAGATGTTGTTCTTGTCTTATGAATTCATAATAGGCTGCACAGGCTTTTGAATACGTCGGATTCAAAGTTCCTGCCTTAGTCGGAGTGTATTTTCCTTGGAATTCCATATCGGCAAATCCATTCATGAAATTGTACATCGGCAATAGTGATGGCTTCTTGATTGGGTATTGCGTAGACTTCTGGCCATTTGCTGAAGTAATCCATGGCTATTAACACAAAGCGATTCCCGGACTTACTAACTAGAAACGGTTCTGCTACATTTATGGCAATTCGTTCGAAGGGTGCTCCCACGTAAATGACCTTAAAATGTTTTTCCAAAAATAATTATGTCATCTAAATATACTAGGCATGTTTCTCATGTCATTCCATGTAATGTCAGTTCTATTAAACGTTCAAAAGTGGCTGGGACGTTGCATAATCCAAAATGCCTAACTTTAAATTGCCACAGTCCAGTCCCAGTAAAAAACGCTGTATTCTCTCTATCCGCTGGATAAAGCTTAACTTGCCAATAACCACTTTTCAAATCCAGGGTCGAGAACCATCTTGACCCTGTTAAAGTATCCAAGGTATTCTGGGTAAAGGAACGCTATCTTTCTTTGTGATGCCATTAAGCCTGCGAAAGTCGACGCAGAATCTGGTGGAACCATCTTGCTTCTTAACCAGGACTACTCGTGACGACCAGGGACTTTGCAGTGGCTCTATAATGTCTCGTTTTTCCTCAAGCATCTGGTTAACCTCATGCCGCTTTGTCAAAGGTATTCGTCTTGGAGGCTGTTTTATCGGCGCTGCATCACCAATATTAATTCTATGTTGAACTACATTGGCTTTTCCTAAGACGCTGTCAGACAAAGAGAAAACATCTTGATTCCTTCTCAGAAGTTCTTCCAATTTGATCACCTGCACTTAAATATTTTGATGATATCGCCACGGCTTGAAGTACCTTAGGGAAAATATTTGCAGGAGCTGTTTCAAACTGGAGGGCGTATGCAAGAACTCCAGAAATCTTCTTTATTCTAGCTATTCTTAAAGCTTGGTTGATATCAGGATCACGAAGGACTTCAATAAAACTGCCTACTGCCACTCTTGCTTGTTCTCTTCAGGGTAGGATGGATAAGCAAATTAATTAGTTGCACAATATCTGCCTCATACTCTTGAAGACTTTCGTTATATTTTTGTCTTCGACATTGAAGTTGCGTTTTATACACTTCCTGTAGTGTGTGTGATTCGCCGTACCGTATTTCTAAATGAAACACTAATGCTCCAAATCAATCATTCTGGTTTTCTTCTGGTATGTTCCTTAACACATCCATAGCCTCTCCAGTGCTCGCGCCTTTTCGGTGGAATCCCAATTATTTCCAGTTGCAGGAGCTACAAATTGTATCAGGTAAATAACCCACGGCACTTTACTATCAAACGTAGGTGGTTTTATCACATGTGATGAAGAGGCAACATCGAATTTTAATTCACATTGTTTTCCAAACTGTATCTGGGATCATAGACTTTGAACTTCCTGCTGCATTTGGTCATGGAGCTCCTTAACTTGCCTTTATACATTCTTTTCAGTTTGCCCCATTTCCACTTTTACATCTTCCTTGGTCATTGTCAATTCAAATAACATTTTTCTAGTTATTTCTTCTTGCTTCTTTCTTATGTCTTGCATTTCTTGCTTTACATCTTCCTCATCCTGTCTTCTTTTAGTTCTTGCTTCATATCTGCTTGATTCTTCTTTATATCTTCGGTAAGTTCGTGCTTTAGTAGTGCTATAGTTTCTCTTGGTTTTTCTGAGTTTTTTTCATGTCTTCTTTAAGTTCATTCTTCATTTCTTCTTGGGTTTTCTTCATATCTTCTTGGTTCTTTTTCATCTCTTCTTGGATTTTTCTCAATCAGGTTCATCAAAGAATCCAAATTTGCTGCCATGATTATTGCTATTAGTAGAAACTATTTTCTTACGTCTTCTGGATCCTAACCCCGCTTCTGACACCAAATGTTCTGGATTGGCCGGTACACAAACACGTAGTTTCTGAATGCATTCCTTTTATTCAAAACACAGGTTACAGGTATCACAGGTAAACACTGGTTATACCTAACAATCGTAACTAAGGTAACTTTAAACTTAACAGAACTAGAATTAAACCTAACAGAACATTCGAGAACGATTTTGACATTATTAAAAATTAAGTCTACTTCGTTAAAATAACAAATAATAAATAAATTCATCTAAAAATTAACAAATCTACGGGCCCAGTCGCATATGTATTGGACCAAAGGAATACGTAACAGATATTTATTTTTATTACCTAGTATTTATTGTAGTGATATAAATATGTGATATTGTTAATTAATTGTTAATACCACGCACTACCAAATGAACATAGTTGCATTTTTTGAAGCTATGTTACATGCAGTAAATACTAGGTGGCAAAAAAAAAATTATTTTAAATACGCCTTTGGTCCAATACATATGCGACTGGGCCCGTATAACTAGGGATAAATTCGAGTAGAGAGAGTATGCGGTTTCTGAAAAGTGGTGGGGGGGGCACCACTACTCCTGACCTTGAGATTAAGCCCCGCCCCATGACCACGATATTAAGCCCCGCCCCCCATGACCTTGTAGATTTAAGCGCCGCCCCATGACCAATGAGATTAAGTTCCGCCCCATGACCATGAGATTAAGCCCCGCCCCACGACCTTGGAGAATTTTAACACGTTTTCATATTTGTCCTTGAAGTGATGTCATATGACCTTGAGCGCACGTGTTTACATCAGTTGGCCTTGGGGGTGAGACGTTTTCATGTTTGTCCTTGAAGTGACGTCATATGACCTTGAGCGCACGTGTTTACATCATCTCTATTGTTCGGCCTTGGGGGTGTGTGACGACAGATGGCCTCGAGTGTTAACTATTAAAACCAAATGATATTTAAATAAACAACATTTAGAAATATTTATTTAATTTGGTATTAATTACAATTTTTAAATTAGTGTGTTTAAAATTAAATGTACCAAGCAATAGCAGATCAATATTTAAATTTGAGTGGTTAGAATAAACAAAGGGGGTATGTGACTTAGCAGTAGATAGGTATCTTTTTTAGGCGTGTTGATTAATATGGTGTATTGGATTTAAGCTTACGCCGCACAGTGGATCGAAGCATAGGGACCAGCGGGACATTGGTAATATGTTTTTTTCTACTCGTTCGATTTTGATGATTTTGTACTTTCTAGGCAGCTGACGCCTTCACTTTTAAAATTTAGTCATTAAATATGACATTTTGCGAAAATTCAAGATGGCGGACATCATATAAATTAATTTCGGTGTAAAGTACATTGACTGGGTATATATTATATGGAGTTCTGGGTCTTAGTAGATTTTTCTTTTCCTATTTTTTTTTATACGTTGCTTTTATTGACCTGAGTATCACTAAAAAGGATGTGCGATTTTAATAACTCTACTGGGTGTCTTTAAAAACCATGCCAAAATTGGTATTGTATAAAAAATGATTTTAAAAAATATTGTTTATATTTTTTTTAGAAATTATAGAACGTGAAGATTCAATTCAGCAATGTATACAAACTTAAAAAAAAACTTGTTATACAGGGTGGTTTTATTACCCATCATGACCATTTTTACATAGTTATTTTACCTTTTTGATACTACATACCTGTTACTGCTGTAGTTAGAATTTATAAACGTTGCAAATTAAATGTCCAAAAATATATACAGAGTGTCCCAAATTATGCCTCCAGAACAACCAAATTAAAATAAAATAATTATAGACAACTATATTTACCTTTAACATTGAAAACATCTCAAAATATATTAATAATAAAAAAATCAGGATAACTAAAACACGATTGATGTATGATTAAAGATATGAAAAATCAAATAAAAAAAATTAAGTCTTACAAAGGATAATATGAAATCTTACCTTTTTTGCTATGGTTATTTTAAAAAAATGTCTATAAATATGGGAAATACAATTTTTTGATCCATGAACCATTTACACAGAAGTCATACACTTCACACTAAAGTTATCGCATAACTATACATTTTCTCGTTCTCCATAAACAATATCTAACTGATCATATACTGGGAAACATTCTAATGCTTAAAATTTTTAATTAACTAAAAAGTCTCTACAATAACAAAGATTTGGCTTTTTCGGTTAACTCAGAATTAACCTTCTTTGTGGAAAAATTTAAAGATATTCTCAGGTTTGATATATATGGATCAGAGGTTAGACGAAGGTTATGTAGAATATCCTCGTTTGTAAACATTCTATTACTTTTTCTAGATTTTGTTTCTCTATAATTACGGAAATGTTTATTTCGTGCCTCTGCAGCTTCTTCTGAGAGGTAGCCAATAGGAAGTTGAAAATTTTTAATTATTGATGAGCCATGTACTAAAATTTTATGTAGAGATGCAGGCATATGATACCATCCATAACGATCTACATATAATTTTGCCGTTATTTTTGCATGAGTATGGAATTTTTCGGCATCAATCTCCTCTCCCGCTGCTAAGACTTGGAGTACTATATAAATATTCTCTATCAGTCTCTGATCAATCCCTGTTATTTCAGCTGTTTTTTCGAAATTTTGAAAAAATCTTCTGGCAGTATTGCCATCGTTAGATGTTCCATGGCCTTGTCTTACGAAATCAACATTTAGTCCCATTTCATTTCTGAATCTAAAACCAGGGAGATTTGTTTTATTATAGAAATATGTTCCTTGATAATAATAGGTTTATTTTAATGGAATATTCTGGAAAATGTCCTAGCTAAGGACTTGCTTTTTATTTTCTTTCAGTTGCTTATCTTCAACACTGCGTGCAGACCACTTTTTAAATTCCAAATTATAGGATATGTGCAATAAACATTCCATCGACCTTATCGAGGAATGTAAATTGGAGATTCCCAGATTATAATTTTCTTCATTTGGTGTCTTTTTTTCGATTAACTAAAAAAGTTTTAAAATATTCCTGTGGTTAATGGTTCTAGTAGTTATAGGACTCACAAATACGTTACTTTTTTTATACCTACCTCCAATTGATTCATTTCTGTGGGCTTGGCTCCACAAATATAACACACCATTGATGATGTTGTATCTGCCAAACAGGAACAAATTTTTCCGTCAAGCATGGTTGTAAATATATTATGGTTATAATATCCCCGGAAATATGAGTTTCTTCAAGTAGGGAAATTTCATTTTTCAATGACTCCCAGCATTCGGATATTACCTATAAATGATTTCATACTGATACATTGTATATTCATATTTATAAAAGAATAATATGAGAAACAAGCTACAACCAAAGCGTAAGTTATAATTACCTCCTTGGACTCTTTAATAAATTGAAAATTTAAAGGCCTGCAAAAGAAAGTTGAAGATGGCTTAGGATTCTCCCATACTATCCTTGTATGGTCATCGGTGTGCACTAGTTTTATTGGCACATATGCAGCCATAAATATGCTGGAGTCATCAAAATCGGTTTTTTGCTTATATTCGCTTTGGCCTGAAGCGCCATCAAAACCACATTTGCCGAACAAAGTTAGCTTTGAACCTGGATCACAATGGGTAAATGCTAAAATTCTGGACACGGTATGATCCAGTAAGCCTTGTAAAGTTATCCTGGCAAACCGATCCGTGATCATAATTGTCTGTTTAGAGGGATAACATTCTTGTTTAGCTACTTGAATTTGGTAATATGATGGATATAGCTGACAATTTTTTTTAATGGCTGCTTTCCTTTGATTTATATACTGGTGTTTAGAAAGGTTTAAAGAAACAAAAAGGGCTAAAGCTTCATCTCTTGAATAAAAATGATGATATTTTTCCATATCGTTGCAAAAATTCAAAACGTTTTTAACTTGATTTGGATTTTCTTTTAAAAACTTTAAAATCTTGTTGATATCTTGATTATCTAAAAAATATTGTATTAGTATTTTTTCTAATGAAATAGTTTATTATTATTATTATTATTATTATTATTATTATTATTATAATCATTATTATTATTATTAAACATTTTAATTTTTTCTCTGTTTGTCTTTGTAATAATAGAATACCTTGACTCATGTTTGAAGCCATAGCAAAACTTAGCTCTTGAATATTTTCTTTCCTGAGTTCTTTTGTTCGTCTCATTTTTTGTTTTGTTGACAAGTCCTCAAATGGTTTACGCAGTTGCCTTTCTTTAGGGCGAACAGTCATAAATCCTGGCCAATTAAATTGGCGAGCCAACCAAGATTGATTTATGCGTAAAAAACGTTCTTCTGTTCTATTAGATTTTTTCCATTTGCTAGATAGTGTTGAACAGTACTTTCGCAATATTTTCGATATTACGTATTTTTCATCTTCGGTGTAGTCCACGTTTCTCATTTGCAATATATCACCCAGTAATCTCTTATGATCCTCAAAAGGAATGCTGTTGGTCTTCAAATAATTAAAAAGTTCTTCGTTTGAATTTAGTTCAGCCATTTTATTTGGGATTATGCGCCAGCTTTAAACAACTTTTATTTTCAGTCGCTTAATCCGAAAAAAAAAATAAAACTTACAAAAAAGTCAATGACGTATATATATTTTTAAATAAATAGAAATGAATACTTTTTTTAATAAACAAACGATTATTAAACAATCTTTCACAGCATTTAGTCAATTTTTTAAAATTAAAAAAGCTAAGTGCCTTCGGTGGGATTCGAACCCATATTTATAGTACTCAACTCTTTTTCAATTTTAAAAAAAGTCTGAATGTCGTAAAAAATCGTTTAATAATAATTATTATTATACAGACGTTAAACATAGTACAATAATAATTTTAAAGTAAATTTAAGTTAATAATTTTCATCTAGAAAGTGCCTTCTCTCTACAAATAGCATAGTCACTTTTCCATAAAATGGGGAAAAGGTGTTTAAGATTTTAATAAAAAGTTTAAACTTTCTATTATTTTATGATGACCAATCTTCAGTTTAGCATCGGTTGTATCTTATATTTTAAAGCACCTTCTATGTTTCTATGAAAAACTATCTTGTTTAATATATAGGCTTAACTTAATAGCATTTGAAAAACAAAAGTGAAAGCTACGAAATCGCTGAATAGAGATTTTATAAGGAAGCATATTGTTTTACATATTTTCTATTCTTGACCATTGGCATTTGTATGAGTATAGGTACGTTTGTTTGGCATTTTCCAATATAAACTATAAAACTACATTGGAAATCAAAACGTATACGGCCGCAAAGAAATGCGAATAGTCGAGAATAAGGGCTTAAATATTTTAATGATTGGTATGAAAGTATCAAGGTAATTTCGCTTAAAATTGATAGAAGCACAATAAAGCAAAACATATTGCTGTTTATAGAGAGTAGGTAACCAACACCTGGCAAGACGAAGGGCGGCTGATAACTAATATTATAGAATAACTTACATTTTACTTACCGCTTAGAAATTAATTTAATAGATAGGCGTAATAATTTATAAAAACTCTCAGTATTTCACTTTTGGTTCATAAACACACACCACGTTTTAATTTTACTAACAAGTTTATTATACTTTTTCCGATCTGTCAGATTTTAAACAAAAGATGAAAAGCGCGTCTTCGTAAGCTAAGCCTACCTCGATTAACCTAAATATTGATTTGTGGGTAGGGTCTTTTTTTGCGCTAAAAACCTTAATTTATTAGAGGATTGTAGCCAAAAAAAATCGAATAAATCTCAAAGGGGCAGATTCGGGCAGCTATTCTTGATAGATACATTTAAAACAAGGTATGGTTTATGCCTCAGAGGCAAAAGTTGCGTGGACACTTTTGGCCATTTTTTTAAAAATCAAAAATTATTTATTGTTTGCTATATTTTCAAAGACAAGTTGCTGCACTCTATCTTACGGTTACGATACATGTTTTAAATATCCTGTTAATATGATGTTATTCTATCATCACCCTTATACCTAGATATTGTGCGGAAAAGTTGATAAAATATAAGTAAGTTCAGATTTTTGAATTTTAGCCAACCCAATTTTTGTATCAATTTGTGCTATATAAAATATTTGCATATATCATCGAATCTCCTTCACTAGAGAATGCTTCAAAGAATTTGCTATGTTGTTTTTATATAACACTAATATGTGTGTAAAACAAATATGAAACAGAAAAACCCAAATTTGCATTTTCAGAAAATGCCCAATGTCCCAATTATAACATGGGGTCGATCCACTGTGCGCCGGACGGTCAATATGACATGCAGGGATTGGGTGTTTGGGTTAATATGGAAAAAAGGTTAAATTATGCCTAAAAACCAGAAAACATCATTTTCGTATAAAATTCACGAATCCTATTGCAGTAGATAGGCTAAAATATGATATGCAGGGCTTGGGTGTTTCGGTTAATTGCCCCGCCCACATAACCTTGGGTCTGTTTGACCTTGAAACATTTTGAAGGTCAAACTGTATGACCTTGGGTTTATTTGCCCTTGAAAATTTTTCCTGACCTTGAGAGCCCAGGTGTGCTATGTGTTTGACCTTGAGGCGATGTGACGTCATATGACCTTGAGCGCGTATCACACTTTTTCGATATTTGTCCATGACCTTGAGAGCCCAGGTGTGTTTCACATTATTTTACAAATCAAAAATGTCTAACGAAAAACCTTGGGTCTATTTGACCTTGAAACATTTTACCACGTTTTCGATATTTGTCCTTGAAGTGATGTGACGTCATATGACCTTGAGCGCACCTGTTTACATGAGCTATATTGTTTGGTCTTGATGACATTAAGTCCCGCCCCATGACCATGAGATTAAGCCTCACCCACATAACCTTGGGTCTATTTGACCTTGAAACATTTTGAAGGTCAAATTGTATAACCTTGGGTTTATTTGCCCTTGAAGTTCTGCTTGCCAACATAACCTTGCATCTATTTGACCTTGAGTGCGTATACCACGTTTCCGATATTTGTCCTTGAAGTGATGTGACGTCATATGACCTTGAGTGTTAGCTATTAAAACCAAGGCTGACGCCATTCAAAGCTAAAAAGAGGTTCACTGTTTGTGCGGTCACAAGTGATTTCATCATTAAAAGTTATTGTGTGGTGTATTCTGATTCAATTTTTTAAATTTACGGTAATACTGTGTTTTTGTATTAAATATTTTACATTTTTTCAACAATGAGTGCAAAATTAAACTTGAGTGAAATTAATGAAATGCTTAATAAGGATATAGATTTTGTTGAACAAAGAAAATTTTCATCTAACAATTGGGAAAGTTTTTATAGTTCAAAATATTGCTTTAAAGATGACACGGTTTGGCAAAGCTTTTCATGCAACATTGTACGACAAAAATGACAAAACATTCCAAACGTTTTTACCAAAGCGTGTTGTCGAAACCATTTCTGAAGACGTTATCGAAATTATAAATAAGTCGAGTGGGATGTATACTTTAACTTACTTGGGGCAGAGCTTGCGAGTAATCTCAGGCACTAATACTAGCAGATCAATATTTAAATTTGGGTGTTTAGAATAAGCAAAAATTTAGAGATATTTACTTATTTGGTATTATTTTCATCTTTTAGTTTTGGTGCTTAATAGAATAAACAAAATTTAGAAATATTTACTTAATTTGGTATTATTTTCGTCTTTTAATTTGGGTGCTTAATTGGGTGTTTGGGTTAATTAACAATTTGATAATTATTTTACAAATCAGAATACACAGACATTTTAATAATTAGTGTTTGAAAGATGTGTGACAGCAATAGTACCATCACACCAAGTGAAGACCTTGATTCTCACATTATGTGTTTGTCGCATAAGTTAAGAAATGCGGCACAAGAGATTACGTTTTGCGACGTATGATGGGTCAGCGGTTGAATCAACAGTCAGTCAATATAGAAAGTACATGAAAGATGTAACTAATTTCATGTCAGGCGCTCATTTGTGTGAAAGATACCTGTATGGTTCCATCAACTTAGACGAGTTTTGCGTGGAAATGATCGACGAAGGTCTCCAAAGCTATATTGTCGAAATACCAAATTTACCCAAGGAATTGTTATCAATGGTATGGTTTGGGCTCAGCGGAAAACATCAATGAAGTTGTGAAAAATGGTGCAGATAATTTGGATCGTGTAGACAATACCGCAGATGCTACTGAAGAATAGGACAAAATGGATGTTGACGATATAGAGAATGAAAACTGTGAAAAACAAATAGGAATGTAAACAATTATATGTACCATGCAAACATAATTTTGTAAATAAATAATCATTTTATTAATGTATTTGTGTTATTTGTCTATTCTTAAATTTATCAATATAAGTATAGAGTATTTTGAGAATCAGTTAGTTCTAATTTTCAACAGTTTTCAGATATAAATTCAAACATTTTTTAATCTTGTTTTAGTTCTAAGTAAGCATGGGTATAATTAACGTTACAATTGATAAATTTGGTCGTCAAAAAGTTAATAAAAAAATAGTATACAGTCCTCCAGGAATTGGTTTTAAGTTTAATGTTGATCATCAATACGACATTCAAGGAAAATCTTTAACTAACATAGCAAATCCTTCGCAAGGTAGTGATGCTGTAACCAGAGAATATTTCCTTAAAGAAATTCACAAGCTTCGGACATTACTGGCTGAATTATTAAATGAAATTTATGTTAAAATTAGTGAAATACTTAGTGTTATTAAGTCCGAAATAGAATTTGTATATATGTACTCGATAATAGAAAAAAGAGAAGTAATATTATCCAACCTTGAGAAAAATGTTGATCGGTTAATTAGAGACACTCATAGATCTCGAATACATTCGAGGAAAATATCTAACTATGATAATAGAAACTATTTAACTAAGATACTAGAAACAAGTGATATAATATTATCTAACCTTAATGAAAATATTTAAGCAACATCTCAGATCCTACAAGTTTTATTTTATACCTTATAATGCTGCACTTTGGTGAAAAAAAATTAGTTTTAGATAAACATGGGTCGTGTTAACAACACAATTGATAAATTTGGACGTCAAAAGGTTGGTGAAAAAGTGCATGTATTGAGGGGGTCACCAGGAATTGGATTTATACTTACGCCGGACGGTCAATACCATAAACCCACATTATTTAAAAAAAAATTCTTCAAATTGCATACCATTTAAATGATATGTCTGCAATAGGTTATTCATATCATATCATCAAGAATAACTGTAATATTCTCATCAAAAAGCGCAAAATCAATAATATCATCTACACTTGACTTGGGGTGGGGTGTCTCGAGTAGTAGGGGGTGTTGAGAATGGTAGGGGTTGTGTATGGTGTATAAAACGACTCGAACTTGATGTGTTAAAGCAGTTATTTGCTAACGTCTAACGTTAAAAAATAATTATAATTTCCAAGTTTTCGTAAATTACAAAAAAAAAATAAGAAAATGTCTTCACCATCGACTCAAGACATCGAACAAATTTTGTCGAGTGTCAACCTCGACATTAGAGACGACTTGGAAATGGATAACATCGATGACCTGTTGAGGGTGATTGATTTACCAACGACGTCATCACCTTCAACAAAAATATCACCTACAATAGCAACAAAGGTTGAAGAAGAGTCAAAAATAATGATATTAAGTGATATCATAATTCCAACCAAAAGCAGAAAACGCAAATCTTCACAGCTAGAAAAAATGCTGATGGTTGGCGAGAATAAAAGGAGGAGGAATGTTGGACCTAAAGTGATCCAGCTGGAGGAAGTAGCAGCAGGACCTTCGACTCCGCCACCGCCGATTTGGTTAGATGATTTCGCTGAGGAATCGCAGCGAAATCTGTTGCTGCAACCCCTCAGGTTAAAAAGGTGCTTAACAAAAGAGTTGGAGCAGCGTGATACCCAAATAGCGTTGATGGAGACCGAACTCAGGGTTATGCGGATGCGTGCGGATGCAGTTCGCAAAAAGCTGAGTCACTTCAGTCATTTAGTGTAAATTTGGTATAGGTAATTTTAAGTGTAATAATGTAGATTAATAGAATAATTTAAATGTAAGTATATGTAATTTAATTTAAAGTAAATGTTACTTTTTTATATAAAAAAAACTTTAATAAAAAGCACTATATCAAATTTGTATGATTTTTTTTTTACTTAGACAATGCGTAAGTAAAAAAAAAGATATTTTTGTAGAGCACAAAGTGTACTATTTTTAAATATCCTTGTAAATGATTTCCGAACAAATTAGCTAATGTTTAATAAAATGTTAATAAGTAATAGTGTACTTAAAAAAACTCTATTAGTTGTCATGCGGTAGTTAAGACTCGTTCAGGAATTAAAAATTTTTTTTTTCATTTAAATTTTACATATAAGATTTTTTTTTTCGAGAGACAAAAAAGTTTCAAATAAAAAGTTTCCTTTCCGCGAATACTTTAATACTTAAAATAAAATTCAAAATAATTGGTCCAATATGTTTTATTATTTAATTTGTAACATTAATGGCTAAACTATCCCTTACACTTAAATTAAGTTAAATTTATATATCAATACACCAAACTTAACTTAAACTATATAACAATCTATAAAGTATAATTATAAATAACTAAACGATTAAACAAGCTTATTTGATGCAGAACCATTTAACATATTATAACTAAAAATAGAATCGTGAATTATTAATGCGAAAACTTTAGTGTCTTTAGGAAATCGACTGTTACGTGTTTCAAATTCAATCTTAACATCCACAGTTGAGGATTTTACAGCTTCCACCTGATGCGAGCAGTCAATAACAAACAGCGGATTTTTCATGTATTCGCCAAAATCCATCATTGGGTCGTTAAATTCTCGACCATAATAACTGCTTTGGAAGTTTTCATAGTTATAATAGGCCGCTGCATACAATTTCTTTGAAAAATCCAAATTCCATCTTTCATATGGAAATACTGTTGAATTAAGATAAACTCGAATGTCACTTATATTTGCATTTGTAAATTCAGTAGCATCTTCTTTATAGCTATCCGCTTTTCCAATATTCTGAAATCCGATAATTAAATAACGAGGTTTCTCTAGACTTGTAGTCGTTCTTATAGCCCAAACATCGGATGAAGTTTGTCGGAGAGCAGGAAGCTCGTATAGATCCCACATGCGGTAAGCCATTCGGATATTTGCATTACTACCACCTTTATTAATACGTGATAATCGTTTTAGCTTTTGCCTATCCTCGGGGACAATGTGGCGTATTTTCCACTCCAGTTTGTCAATTTTAATATCGGCTTCAACTTCTCCAATATAACAGTTGTTAAAAGTGCGGGCAATTATTATAATCAATTCCTGTTTAATGTTAAAAATCCCCTTCGTATAATCCTCGGCAAAACCCATCAGATATTTTAGGGGTACTTTACCAGAAAATACATTACTAGCGGTATCCACAATGTGTTGGTTTTCTTCATTTAGACCCCATCCGCATGTTAGAAGCGGTTTCAGCTGTGTACTACCAAAGGAAACCATTGTTTTAAGAGCTGTAGTTACACCAGGTTTTCTGACAACTGCAACTTTCTCACCGCCTATCTCATATCGAATTTCCTCAAATAGAAAAACTAATGAATTATTAGATAAAAAACACTTTTTGGTAGCGTCTTTTGGTTTAAATGTTCCTTCGACATAGATGTAGCTTTCCGATATATCCAAAATTATGTCTTGAAAGTGAACTGGAATACGAATTTCATCGGAATTTTGGAATTTAGGAGATCCATAGGGTTTATATATATGTTCTTGCAGGCTTATGATAGAATTATTGAAAATAGGTTCAGTAAAAACCTCAATTTTTTCACTAGTTGTCATCATGTTCGCTGGCTTCGTATTTTCAAGCCAATGGATTGAAGAAATCTACGATCTTTGGCAGAGAGACGTTGATAACCTTCTGGTCTGACGTCGTGATCATGAATGAACTCCGTTTTAGAGATATGTTTCTTTTTATTAGGTTTCGTTATTGTTTGACATATCGAAGAAAACATGTACGGTCGGCGGTGGTAACAAAAACCCATCTTAGACTAGTTTCTTTAGCTCCAGTTTAATAATAATCTTCTCGTCGTTGAAATCGATAAGATCACCGTTGTCGTCCAAGATGCGTAGAGTAATGTTGTCAATGAACTGACGTCCTTCAGGCTTCAACGGCAAATAAATAAGGTTTGTGGGTTCTTTCGTTATCTTATAACCAGGTTCAACATCAATATCAAATGCAAATAAAATATGACATTCTTGTGAGTTCAGGTATGCTCCAGAGATAATATTACAATCAACACGTATTATGCGTACTTTCATAATGTCTACTTGAGAGGTTGATTCATGTTTATTGTTGTCCATTGTTAACAATATACGATCAAATCCCAACATCCGACCAATGCAGTTTTCTCCTGTAAAATCTATAATGTATTTTGTTTTGATTTCACATTTCAATGTGTTATTATTGGGTGTTAATGAAAATATTGTATCATCATTATCTCTCGTGGACACTTGTAAAGCAGTTTTCATTGCTTTTTCTATCTCATACACTTCATATACTCCTGGGGGAATTGTTAACTTTATAGATGGTGAAGTTTTATAATTTTTTTCTTATATGCAAATGAATTATTGCTTTCATCAATATTAAAAATAGAATTATATGTGTAAAATCCAACAAGTGCAAGCCCATATTTATTTGCTGTATTGAGTTCTAATGGTGGGTAAAAATCTGTGCTTCCTGTTAAAGTGAATGTGTACGACATGACTGATAAAAAAATCTACTGTTTTTAGCTTTTATTGTTGTCGACAGCTGTTTATATTGCTATAGGCGGTACACCGTTTACTTGGTTTTGAAATTTTAAACCAATTTTTTTCTGTTATTTTTACATCACTTATTTTACAGTAACAGCAAAACAATCTCCTAGGTGCTGGTCCATCCCCTTCGTCTCCATTCAAATTCTGGTTATTATGATGGTCCGTGCAAAACTGATACTTTAATATGTTTATGTCACATTTCATGTGTTCTGGCAATTTATCCCAAACAAGTGCGATTTCATTTGGGGAACAAGCAATCATTACCTCCTTGGACATGTTTTCTAACTCTTCAGAAGTCATTTTTAATAAACTACGGGAACGATAATAGGCTTTTAACGAAGACGCCATCTTTTTATAACTATCCCGATCCATTTGGGTGGTATAAGACATATTGATTTTTACGATTGAGAAAGAAACTTTAAGGATAAATAACCGCACCAGACTGTCCCAAATTTTTGCTGTCGATCGTATGTATAGTAAATTTCCTTTGCTGCTTCCCCACCCATTCGCAGATATCGAACCAGTTCAGTTGGCGGTGGTAAATCACCGAGGCTGTCGTAATATGTAACTTCTGAATCATTCTTCCGATACGCCACCCAATGTGTTCCAAATCCCATTATACTGTTCAAATTAAGAATACCAGATTCATAACGGCGAGGACCTCGTCGAGGAAATGAATCTCGCATAAATACACCTCTAAAAAGTACTATGTAGCTGTAATTCATAATTTTCTAGATCAATATTCGATAATGGCCTTCGAGGAAGGCATTTTACTAGTTTTTTGAATGGTTCATAAATAGCCCTAAACCTGTCCTATATGGTTTCAAATACATTCCACCTCCTTTCGATTTTAGCTGTAACTCACCACCCGTTTTTTGGGTCGTGGCATTTTTTGCTGTTTTTACTGCACGCACTACCCCTGCAACACCACCTGCTAAGGATCCTAATGCTGAGAGCCCAGCAAATATTGGTATAAAAGGTAATAAGCCACCAACCTTCGGAACAGGTATAATTCTAGGTATGCCTTTCTTCCGTTTACCACCACGAACTTTTAATAATTTCCTTGCCGCAGCCATTGCTATTCTAGATGCATTAAATAAGTCTTTTTCCGCAAATTTCTTACCACCAGCTTTATCTAATTCAGCTCGAATGGTTTGTTGCAATGTTGATCCAAAAGTAAACTTGGACACTCTTTTGTTTTTACATGTACGTTTCCCTTTCACAAATCGTCGTCGCCGCTTTCCTTTGGAGCTCTTTATTTTAGCTGAATGCGTTGAAATACCCATACCGAAACGTTGTTTCGCCTTCATAATATTTGTTACCAACCAAGCACATATTTTTTCACCTGTACTAGCGTCTTTTGATTTTACTCTCTGCCAAGCACGTTGTTCAAGATCGTAATCGGCTTGATGGCGTGAACTTATTTTCGGTGTTTGAATACGCTATATCGTGTTTCTTACACGCTGCATCTAATGGGTTAATTCTCAAATCACCTCTCGCTAATCGCTTTGTAAGTTTGGTGCCTGGCCCACAATATTGATAACCGGGAAGGTGTAACTCAAACGGTAGTTTATTAATTATAGAATTCACTACGCCACATCCAGTCTTACTCGAATATCGAGAGCGTCCACTTCGTTTGACGGTCTGCATCTGAATGAGTAGTTAAAGCCGAGTGTTCGATATAAAATAATTTTTTTCATTATAATGCGTATTGTTAAGCTGAAACAGAAGCTAGAAATAGATAATCTCGATGAAAAGGTTGGATCTGGATATGTAGGGAAAAATGTGGGACGTCGGCATGGTGCTTTGTTGCCATTATCAATTCGTGGATTGCTAATAGGACCTTCTAATTGTGGAAAAACAAATGTTATGATTACCTTGCTTACACACCCTTTAGGATTGCGCTTTGAAAATGTCTACGTATATTCAAAGTCGCTGTATCAACCCAAATACGAATATCTCAGGAAAATTTTCACGCCAATTAAGGGTCTTGGTTATTATACTTTTAGCGATACAACAAATATCGTGGAGCCATCCGATGCCAAACCAAATTCAATTTTCATATTTGACGACGTAATGTGTGAAAAACAGGATGTTATACGATCATATTTTAGTATGGGACGACATAAAAATGTAGATAGTTTTTACCTAGCACAAACCTATTCCCGAGTTCCCAAGCAATTAGTACGTGACATCGCCAATTTAATTATAATGTTTAAACAACATGAAATGAATTTACGACATATTTTTTCTGATCATGTATCGCCAGATGTGACTTTTACACAATTTCAAGAGCTGTATGCTAAATGTTGGAATGACAATGGATATGGATTCTTCGTTATTAATAAAGATTCTTCGTTATTAATAACGATCAGTGAATTCGCATTACATAGTTGTGTGATACTCTGGCAACATCACCTTCATGATGAATCATGACATTGATCTGAAACGTCAATTGATTGGGGTTACAGATGCCGTTCGAAAAAAGTTTAAACAAATTAGAGCTGCTAATGTACAAGATAAATTTGAATTGGACAAATTTTATGAGCCGATTGCGAAGCCTTTGACTTCTATATCCAATGCAGTAACACAAAAGTCTCGTAAACATATACAAACACAACCGAAAAGTTTAAGCACATATATAGAGCCATTAAATAAATCAAGCATATTCATGTCAGAGGAGTTTCCCGTAGAAACATCAACACCGATCACAGAAAAGCCCAAGTACACGGTTGAAACATCGATAGATACCCCGAAAAACGAGACGTTAGATGGAATTTATGCAACACCTTCTCCATCAAACAAATCTACAATGTCAGCTGTCACATTAAAAGATCGCTCATCTCCGGATATCATCATTCATACATATATGGACGGTTTAAAGACAAAACCATCACAATTCGATACAGTTTATGGAGTACATCATAATTCAAAAGTAAAAAACAAAAAAAGTTTATGGGTAATTTGGAAATACGTTTTCCTCCTGGTAAAGTGACACTATGGCGTGAATCTAAGAATATTGCAACCTTTGAAGGGAATGCAGAACTTTACGATTTGATATTCTTAAAAAATCCACGGGTATTAGAGCATATCGAAAAGATGACTCCCGAAGTGGCAGAAGACTATAAAAAGATGTTACGGTTGACAAATGCAGCATACAAGGGCTATGACGAGAAGCTGGGACTACAGGAAACCAGGCGGAAAAAATATTTAGAGATTATAAAACCATTAATGACAGGAAATCGATTGGGAAGTGGGATCGCAGGTAAAAAAACATATGCTCAAGTAGTGCTACCATTAAAGAAACGTGTTTTATCGGAAACTCCTAGCTACGTATATTGGAATAAACCGCAGGAGCCGGTAGAACGGTTACGATTGCTATGGAGTTCAAAGATGGCTGGTCATACCGAACACGATAATGAAATAATGTCAATTATAGAAGAACTTCGTGAGGAAGGTATAATTTATTAAGTAATCACATAATTTGATCAGTATCTCAAGAGACGTGAGTTGGAACTATGAATACTAGCACAGAAAAAATAAAAATTGTTAATGAACTTCATAGGTCTGCGAGAAAAAATTTTTCCAGAAGACACACCGTCATTAAAGGATATGAAGACTTGTGGCAAACAGATTTGGCATTTATGCAAATGAAAACGATGGATATCGCTATATCTTGGTGTGCATAAATTGCTACTCCAAATTTGTCTATACTAGTGCGATTAGAAACAAGACAGGGGCTGAAGTCACTAAAGCAATGAAAGACATTTTTAAAGAAGCAAGATATACACCAATAAATCTACAAAGCGACCAGGGAAAAGAATTTTTTAATAACATATTCCAAAATCTTGTTAAGGAATATAACATTAATCATTATTCGACGTACAGCACCAAAAAAGCTGCGATAGTTGAACGCGTCATACGTACACTCAAAAATTATCTCTATAAGGGGTTTTCAGCTAGAGGTTCCTACAAATGGATACAACTTTTACCAGTCATTACGAAAACCTATAATAACACAGAGCATCGTACTATTGGTATGAAACCTATAAACGTTAAATCAACCACACGCATTAATGCATACAATTGGATAAAAATAGTACCCAAAAAGTTTAAATTTCGTTTGGGTGATATAGTTCGTATAAGCAAACACAAAAGTGTCTTTGATAAAGGATATACACTCTCATGGTCCACGGAACAGTTTAAAATCGCAAAAGTTAACATTACCAATCCATCAACATACCTCTTGGAATCAATAGAAGGTCAAGCTATAAAAGGATGTTTTTATGAAGCTGAACTGCAAAAAACAAGTAGTCCGAATGTTTATTTAGTGGAAAAAGTACTTCGTCGTCGCAAGAAAAAGAAAATATTAATCAATTATTTGTAAAATGGTTAGGATATTCAGATCAATTTAATTCATGGATTCATGAGACAGATATTGTTTAAAATATTATATTTTGTAATACTTTCAAACCTATCGAAATATGTATATTGGTTAAGGTTACTATTAAAATAAATACCCAATGAACTTCAACTTTGTTTTATTTAAATATGTGTTTATTACAATTATAAACTAGGCTTATTCACAACAATCATCATTCTTGATTATCTTCATACCAATCATCAATTTTGATTATCTCATATATGAGTAATCCTCATCAAGCTGGACCTATATTGATTTTTTTTTCTCATACATTATTCCATTATGTTTGCATTTTAGATTTCGGAAATTAACTTGACCACTTTTTTGTCCAAATCGCGCATTCTGATTTCATGTTTTTCAATTCTCCCGAGTACATCTATTTTTATTGCTTCGATATTAACAATTTTTTCTTCAAGCTGCTTTATATCGGCACGAACCTGAATCGGTGAATCTCTCCAAGCGCATAATCCTGGGTAACAGCATCACTACCCTTAGTCGGTGGGGCGACATTGGTTGAAGATTTTCGCATGTCATATTGACCGTCCGGCGTAAGTATAAATCCAATTCCTGGTGACCCCCTCAATACATGCACTTTTTCACCAACCTTTTAACGTCCAAATTTATCAATTGTGTTGTTAACACGACCCATGTTTATCTAAAACTAATTTTTTTTCACCAAAGTGCAGCATCTGAGATGTTGCTTTAAGGTTAGATAATATTATATCACTTGTTTCTAGTATCTTAGTTAAATAGTTTCTATTATCACAGTTAGGAATGTATCCGAGATCTATGAGTTTCTCTAATTAACCGATCAACATTTTTCTCAAGGTTGGATAATATTACTTCTCTTTTTTCTATTATCGAGTACACATATACAAATTCTATTTCGGACTTAATAACACTAAGTATTTCACTAATTTTAAATTAAAATACTTTCAAACCTATCGAAATATGTATATTGGTTAAGGTTACTATTAAAATAAATACCCAATGAACTTCAACTTTGTTTTATTTAAATATGTGTTTATTACAATTATGAACTAGGCTTATTCACAACAATCATCATTCTTGATTATCTTCATACCAATCATCAATTTTGATTATCTTATATGAGTAATCCTCATCAAGCTGGACCTATATTGATTTTTTTTTCTCATACATTATTCCATTATGTTTGCATTTTAGATTTCGGAAATTAACTTGACCACTTTTTTGTCCAAATCGCGCATTCTGATTTCATGTTTTTCAATTCTCCCGAGTACATCTATTTTTATTGCTTCGATATTAACAATTTTTTCTTCAAGCTGCTTTATATCGGCACGAACCTGAATCGGTGAATCTCTCCAAGCGCATAATCCTGGGTAACAGCATCACTACCCTTAGTCGGTGGGGCGACATTGGTTGAAGATTTTCCCCGCATGTCATATTGACCGTCCGGCGTAAGTATAAATCCAATTCCTGGTGACCCCCTCAATACATGCACTTTTTCACCAACCTTTTAACGTCCAAATTTATCAATTGTGTTGTTAACACGACCCATGTTTATCTAAAACTAATTTTTTTTCACCAAAGTGCAGCATTATAAGGTATAAAATAAAACTTGTAGGATCTGAGATGTTGCTTAAATATTTTCATTAAGGTTAGATAATATTATATCACTTGTTTCTAGTATCTTAGTTAAATAGTTTCTATTATCACAGTTAGATATTTTCCTCGAATGTATCCGAGATCTATGAGTTTCTCTAATTAACCGATAAACATTTTTCTCAAGGTTGGATAATATTACTTCTCTTTTTTCTATTATCGAGTACACATATACAAATTCTATTTCGGACTTAATAACACTAAGTATTTCACTAATTTTAACATAAATTTCATTTAATAATTCAGCCAGTAATGTCCGAAGCTTGTGAATTTCTTTAAGGAAATATTCTCTGGTTACAGCATCACTACCTTGCGAAGGATTTGCTATGTTAGTTAAAGATTTTCCTTCAATGTCGTATTGATGATCAACATTAAACTTAAAACCAATTCCTGGAGGACTGTATACTATTTTTTATTAACTTTTTGACGACCAAATTTATCAATTGTAACGTTAATTATACCCATGCTTACTTAGAACTAAAGTAAAATTCAAAAATGTTTGAATTTATATCTGAAAACTGTTGAAAATTAGAACTAACTGATTCTCAAAATACTCTATACGTATATTGATAAATTTAAGAATAGACAAATAACACAAATACATTAATAAAATGATTATTTATTTACAAAATTATGTTTGCATGGTACATATAATTGTTTACATTCCTATTTGTTTTTCACAGTTTTCATTCTCTATATCGTCAACATCCATTTTGTCCCATTCTTCAGTAGCATCTGCGGTATTGTCTACACGATCCAAATTATCTGCACCATTTTTCACAACTTCATTGATGTTTTCCGCTGAGACCAAACCATACTTTGATAACAATTCCTTGGGTAAATTTGGTATTTCGACAATATAGCTTTGGAGACCTTCGTCGATCATTTCCACGAAAAACTCGTCTAAGTTGATGGAACCATACAGGTATCTTTCACACAAATGAGCGCCTGACATGAAATTAATTACATCTTTCATGTACTTTCTATATTGACTGACTCTTGATTCAACCGCTGACCCATCATACGTTGCAAAATGTAATATCTCTTGTGCCGCATTTCTTAACTTATGCGACAAACACATAATGTTAGAATCAAGGTCTTCACTTGGTGTGATGGTACTATAGCTGTCACACATCTTTCAAACACTAATTATTAAAATGTCTGTGTATTCTGATTTGTAAAATAATTATCAAATTGTTAATTAACCCAAACACCCAATTAAGCACCCAAATTAAAAGACGAAAATAATACCAAATTAAGTAAATATTTCTAAATTTTGTTTATTCTATCAAGCACCAAAACTAAAAGATGAAAATAATACCAAATAAGTAAATATCTCTAAATTTTTGCTTATTCTAAACACCCAAATTTAAATATTGATCTGCTAGTATTAGTGCCTGAGATTACTCGCAAGCTCTGCCCCAAATAAGTTAAAGTATACATCCCACTCGACTTATTTATAATTTCGATAACGTCTTCAGAAATGGTTTCGACAACACGCTTTGGTAACAAAGTTTGGAATGTTTTGTCATGCGTTTTGTCGTACAATGTTGCATGAAAAGCTTTGCCAAACCGTGTCATCTTTAAAGCAATATTTTGAACTATAAAAACTTTCCCAATTGTTAATGATGAAAATTTATTATATCCTTATTAAGCATTTCATTAATTTCACTCAAGTTTAATTTTGCACTCATTGTTGAAAAAATGTAAAAGATTTAATACAAAAACACAGTATTACCGTAAATTTAAAAAATTGAATCAGAATACACCACACAATAACTTTTAATGATGAAATCACTTGTGACCGCACAAACAGTGTACCTCTTTTTAGCTTTGAATGGCGTCAGCCTTGGTTTTAATAGCTAACACTCAAGGGCATATGACGTCATATCACTTCAAGGACAAATATCGGAAACGTGGTATACGCACTCAAGGTCAAATAGATGCAAGGTTATGTGGGCAAGCAGAACTTCAAGGGCAAATAAACCTAAGGTCATAAAATTTGACCTTCAAAATGTTTGAAGGTCAAATAGACCCAAGGTTATGTGGGTGGGGCTTAATCTCATGGTCATGGGGCGGGACTTAATATCATCAAGACCAAACGATATAGTTCATGTAAACATGTGCGCTGAAGGTCATATGACGTCACATCACTTCAAGGACAAATATCGAAAACGTGGTAAAATGTTTCAAGTTCAAATAGACCCAAGGTTTTTCTTTAGACATTTCTGATTTGTAAAATAATGTGAAACACACCTGGGCTCTTAAGGTCATGGACAAATATCGAAAAAGTGTGATGCGCGCTCAAGGTCATATTACGTCACATCGCCTCAAGGTCAAACTACACAGCACACCTGGGCTCTCAAGGTCAGGAAAATTTTTCAAGGCCAAATAAACCCAAGGTCATTCAATTTGACCTTCAAAATGTTTCAAGGTCAAACAGACCCAAGGTTATATGGGCGGGGCAATTATCCCAAACACCCAAGCCCTGCATATCATATTTTAGCCTATCTACTGCAATAGGATTCGTTTTTGGGCATAATTTAACCTTTTTTCCACATTAACCCAAACACCCAAGCCCTGCATGTCATATTGACCGTCCGGCGTAAGCTTGAATCCAATACACCATATTAATCAACACGCCTTTTAAAAAAGATACCTATCTACTGCAAATGACGTCACATACCCCCATTGTTTATTCTAAACACTCAAATTTAAATATTGATCTGCTATTGCTTGGTACATTTAATTCTAAACACACAAATTTAAAAATTGTAATTAATACCAAATTAAATAAATATTTCTAAATGTTGTTTATTTAAATATCATTTGGTTTTAATAGTTAACACTCGAGGCCATCTGTCGTCCCACACCCCCAAGGCCAAACAATAGAGATGATGTAAACACGTGCGCTCAAGGTCATATGACGTCACTTCAAGGACAAATATGAAAACGTGGTAATCTCATTGATCATGGGGCGGAGCTTAACTCTCCAAGGTCATGGGGGCGGGGCTTAATCTCATGGTCATGGGGCGGGGCTTAATCTCAAGGTCAGGAGTAGTGGTGCCCCCCCACCACTTTTCAGAAACCGCGTACTCTCTCTACTAATTCGCAATAATATTATTTTCTAGGCCACAGAAGTATAAAAATTGTTTTAATTGTCCCAAAAAAAAACTTACGAAACAATGAAGTCTACGAAACAAAACGGCAGGTTTCTAGCTGTCAAGGTTTAGGAAACCTCATTCGGAATATGATTTGAAGGAATTCTTCAAGATATACTACATTAAGTATTTATTTTTTCTGTCTGCAACGTTGACATAGGGTGTTCCATTTAAAATAAGTGAGATTTCTGAAATTTTGAAGTACAGATTTTCTTAGCAACTTTGTAAAAGAGTTAAAATATTAATAATTACTAAAACAAACTTATTGGTCTCAGAAGTCGATAAGAACTAACCGCGTATTTCCAACTATCATCGTTTAGGAATTAGTAACCTTTAAAATCGGTCATTCTCGGTTGGGACAACCTGTATTAGAAATAAACAAATTTGTGTGCAAATTCCATTTGTGCAACAAATGGAGAAACATCGGAAAGTGATTCCATTTTGACACTTCTAATCATAAGGATAGTATAGGTTTACAATACTATATTACAAAGTGAAAAAAAAAGATCTGCAAAAAATATCACCAAAATTTATAACTTTTCAGGAGGCCATGATTCTAGAAATTTTTCGACTCTTCCACATGACTTGCCACTACACACAGGATTCTCAGGATGTATATTTAATATAGAGGTGAAAGTGGGAAGTATAGTATTGCCCCTTCAAGGTTCTTTGAAAGCTGTTGGAAGAGCTGTCGGACAATGCAGTACCAATGAATGTTACGAAAGAAGGTGCCAAAATAACGGAGCTTGTTTACATCATGGCAGTACATTTATGTAAGTAGGGCAACTGAGTATATCAGCGATTTTCAGATTATAAATCATTATTTCAAATAAACATTTTATAATGTATCATAATACTATTAAATTATAATATTTTTATAGGTGTTTATGTCAAGATCATTGGTATGGACCTCTTTGTTCTTCAAACATGAACTTCTGCGATGCCAAATTAACTAATTGTTCCGAAAATTCTAGATGTGTTCCTCTTCTGACGAACTATGAGTGTGATTGTTCCTTTGGCAGAGTGGGAAAAAACTGTGAGGAAGGTAACTAGACTTTAACTAATCATTACATTTTACTAGTTACATATTGACAGGATTATCCGTTTAGACGCTGTCACGGAAGTAGTTTTTTTAATGGGGTACCCTATTTTTATTACACTTCAAATCTGTACTAGATATTTTTTCTTTGTTTTTAGTTTTTATTTCTTAGGACAAGGTCCTGAAATAATATTTAATAATAGTCATGAAATTAGTATTTATTATATTTTAGGGCTTTAAAAAATTTTAAAAATTATTTATACACCTACATTTGAAGGAAACCTGAAACTATCACCATATTTACATGATTCTAATTTCATACGTATTTTATAAACTATGTCGTTTCAGAAATAGGTCTGAAATCGATATAACATGCTTAGGTTAATTTCAGGCATACTCAATATTAAAATTGCATAACAATTAATGTGTAATATGTGTCTGAATTATTGTGTTTTTTGTCATAATGTGTAATGTCTATATTTCTGTTTTAGGTAAGTGATTTTTAATAAAAAAAAACTTTGAGAGAATTTAAACATAAAAACTGTTCTTTTTAGCCCTATAAGCAATTTTGCAAAAGGCTGAAGTGGCCGAAACGTCAATTATTGATTAAGACACTTATATGAAACCACTATAGTGTTTATTATAGATTCCATAGAACCAAATACCCAAAAAGACTTTTACAAAAATACATTTTTGGTTCAAGAACACTACCTCAAATATATATATATATATATATATATATATATATATATATATATATATATACACATATAATATATATATATATATATATATATATATATATAAATATATAATATAAATTAAATCATCATTAATTATTAATCTAATCTGTTTTATTGCAGCTGAAAATATCACAGACATTAGTTTTACAGGTATCAGATCATTTCTGTCAACGTATCCTTTTGAAATAGAGAACACTCAATTTAACATCGAAATGGAAATTAAAATTTTGAAAGATACTGGAATTATTTTATTTATGGGAAAGAAGGAACTAAGTTTTGTGTGCTTAAGTATACAAAATGCATTGTTAGAACTTAGAGTTCATTCAAGTAAGTTGTATCATATACTGTTTTAACTCTTTTTAACCCACTTCAAAAAAGGAGGTCATCAATTCGACCCTATGTATCGTATATTTGCTTTGCATGGATTTGAGGTTCCTTTAGGATAGGTATATACTCTCCTAAGTTCCTACTTCCTATCTAGTATCTGTAGGGTTATTTCGGAGCGCGCTTTCCTCTATTATACCTATATACAAAATACTATATGCTTAGACACGCGACCAACTATATTCTTATTATTTCTAAGTTTAATCTGGGTCATGCAATCAATCTATCGATCCCGTTGGGTTACCGTCTGATTCCTTAGGGAGTTGTGAACCACGCTCCTTCATATGGTTCGCATTCCCTTTCTGAGTAAAAAGCAGTCCGCAAAGGCTTCTGAGGCTGGGTATAGGCTCCAAAAGGCAGAGCTCCGAGAGAAGTCTTCCCGAAGCTCCCGAATATTCTTATCCACGTAGGAAAACTAATCCGCAAGATCTATCTAGGGGTAGCGTGACGCACAATAGGTCCCAGGGAGCGGTTATTGTCTTTATTCCTGTCGCATGGGAGAGCCTCTCTACCTTTACGGTGGCAATCTCAATCACTTTTTATTATGCTTTGTACAGGGTAGGCAAATAAGCGAGGTAAGCGGCTATATCTCGGAAACCACTCATTGTAGAAACTTGCAGTAAAAAATTGTATAGTCATTCAAATAAACCAAGTCAAAAAACAAATAACTAGAACTTTTCTAGTTACAATTTGCACGTGTATTCTTATTTCAAAGTGTTACTGTAATTTAACCTGTATGTAGGATATTCATAAAATAAACTTGAATAGTGCGAATTAATATATTAGATTAGCGAATTTAGATAAAAATGGGCGTTGTATTTCTTTTTTATATAAAAACCTTCTGTTAACATAAAACGAACGATGTAATCCAAAATCTGCGGGCAAATTTTACATCAACTTGTGTTTCCTGTAAAAATACGAAAATTTGTACACATACATACAGGTAACAATTCAATTTATTACAATTTTAACACTCCAAGTGGCCCAATTTTGTGGGGCACAGCTTTGGGGCACAGCACCCCTCTTGTTCCGTTTAGAAAATTTGGCAAAATAATTAACTTTATTGACAATAAAATGTATTAATATTTTAGTGCTTAAAATCACCCTTTTTGAAGAGGGGTGGTAAAACTCATTAAAAAGCAAAAAAGGTTTTTTCTTACTCATAATCAATATATATCAAATTTTAATTTCAAACGAAGAATTTTAGGTGTATAAATTTAATATCAAACTGTAAACAATATAAAAAAATCGTATACATTTATTTTCGCTAAAACGCATCGACTCTTCATCAGATATATCTGTTTCCTCTGATATGATAGCTTGAATATCTGAAGAATCTATATATTTTCTCCCACTCAGAAAATATAATTGTTTTCGGTATGCTGTCCATTGCTCATTCGTAATTGCATTTTGCGCCATCGACCATACCCGAAGAACATCATTTGCGTTATTTAAACGAAAATGTTATTTTCAGCTTTCAAAATTTCTGCGTCATAATACCATTTAGCTTGTGAGCATACCATTTCAATTGCATTATATTGGCAATTATAAGACGGTAATCTTAAAATTTGATGACCATAATCTTCTGCGTAAATATCTAAGTCATATATTTTTTTCTGGTGATTTTTTATTAACTATTGTCCGAAGATCATTTTTCATAGCGTTTTCTAGATAATCAATTTCTTTAAATGTTAACCATTCAACAAGATTCTTTTTTGTCCAACTTTTGCAGCGTAATTCTTCTTGATACTTGGAATGATAGATTGCATTGTCCATTATAATAAGAGATGGTTGATTTAAATTCGGTATAAGTTGTGTTTTAAACCATTTATCGAAATTTAAAGCATTCATGCTATCGTGATAATCACCTAGCTTTGTTTTACTTTTAAATATCAATTTTAGCGTTTTCCATGTATCCTTCATTATTTCCAGCATGAACGATTATATATCTTAGTTCATCAACTGTTTTTTACTAGAAGTGGCCATTGTGTCATCTTACCATATTTTCCTATTAATACCTTTACTAAAAATCCAAGTTTCATTAAGGAACACTGGTTTAAGGTTTGGCCCCTTTTCTGTTTTATATAGTTTCTGAGAAAAAAGGTGGGCTTATCAAAAATAGTTCTACTAGAAATTTTCGAAATCTAAAACCAATTTTATAAATCCAAGCATATATAGACCTCGAGGTACAGGATATATCGGGCCATTCTTCAGAAAAACCCTCATGTATTGATTTTATAGTTACATATTCATTTTCGAAATACACTTTATGAATTACTTCGCGCAGCGTCTCTGATACAGCTGGAGCTGGAGTTAATTTTGTCTCACTTTCTTTCTTTTTTTTGCGAAATCATTTCTACATACTCCACATCGGAACGTGTATCTGAATTTCTTAACCGGTAAATGCTTCTCTTCGAAATCTTCATTGCTTCAGCATCTACTTGGTCGCAATTTTTCCCCTGGCTTCGCAGTGATCTTTTTGGGCTTCAAGATATGAAAGAACATTCAAAATTATATTTTTAGTTTGATCGTTCAATCGTTTTACCATTTTCAATTTACAAATTCAAATATTATAATTAAATTAAGCATCATATTTTGAGACTGAGTGATATTGATTAATTTGACTATTTAAAACTGCCACTAAGTATTTTTAAGTAACGACATTCAGTTTTCTAGTAATTTTTTGTCTCATTTAGTTAAATATAATTAGAGAATGAAGCGAAAGCGAGAAGAATGAGATGACCGCTGGGGGCAATTAGTATTAGTAATTAGTAGTAATTACTATCCTAAATTAAAAAAAACAGTGTTTCTCGAAATTTTGCCGTATTAAAATAATATAAATATGTATGCATTTTAAAACTGAGATAAAACCAAGTCTTTTTGTTATTAACTTTTTCTTCTATCTCTGAAAATAAAGTGGTGGGGGTGTTTCAATGTTTTTAATAAACTTGGTATCGCTGAAAAAAGCATTTCTTGAGGATCCAACGTTATCGTTGTGTTTTTGATTTTGAATATTGCCACTAGAGGGCATTTTTTGATAATATAAGAGAAATTACAAACTTCCCAAAAAAAATTAAGTGTATCGATATGGTTTTTTAACATACAAAAATGGCAAAATGGAGCTTAATGAAGCAAATTTCGGCCAATTAAAATTTAACCAACTTAAATTAAAAAAAACAGGTCTTCTTCGGAATTTAAGCCAATTAAAACATAAATCTTTAAAAAAAATACTTACTTTTTGTCTTATCTCTGAGTAGTGGGGAATATTCAAATGTCTATGACTTTAAAACGTCTCAGCGAATTACAATAACTTTGGTAGCGCTAGAAAAAAGCAAACCTTGGGGATCCAACGTTACCTAAGTTTTTGAGTTTGTGATTTGGTAACTTACCACTAGAGGTGGTTTTTTTATAACAGAAATTGCAAGTTTTCTAAAAAAAATTATATTTATCGATATTTTTTAAACGAAAAAATAGCGAGATGAAGCTCAAATAAACACATGCAAGTGGCATCTCTATAACTTCTTCCTAACCTAAGCATAATGAGCGGATTTTCGGGAAAAAACTTAAACACGTCCATATAATTTTTTGCGCACTAAAATAGAAAATCAAAGGACCCATAAGCTAGAATATTAGCGAGTAATTAAATAAGAAAAACTTGAAAGAATGTTTAAAATAAATTTTGATAGTTGTTTAAAGCCAGAAATGAAATATTAATCTACACATGCACACTTTGTATTTAAATAAAAAGTACTCGTTGATTACCTCAATAAGATAATTAGTAGACCGTGGAAACAAATGATAAACTCTTAAATAATATTGGAAAGAAATGTCAAATCTTTATTAAACGCAGTTTCATTCTTATTAACTGTGTATGTAAGTATTAAAAATGCCTTTCACAAACCATAAAGCCGTTGATAAGTAGTAGGCCGTGGAAACAAATGACAAACTCTTAAATAATATTGGAAAGAAATGTCAAATCTTTATTAAACGCAGTTTCATTCGTATTAACTGTGTATGTAAGTATTAAAAATGCCTTTCACAAACGATGAAGCCGTTGATAGGATTACCGGTCCACTTCGAGTATTTTCAAAATACAGGAATAGCGAAAGGCAGTACGCGGCGCGATTTTCCAGATCGACATCACTACGGAAGGAGAGTATTTTCAAGCTTGGTACAGAGATTACAGATACTGGTAGTTTTCATCGTCGTAGATTTCGTAGGCCTCGCAATGGAACAACTGAGGAGAATATTATTAATGTCTTGGCTCATATAGAGTTTAACAGACATAGGAACTAGGGCGTAATCTTTCGATCTGGGGGCAGCACGAACGACTGTTCGAAACGTTTTAAAAAAATGAATACACCATTCAGTATTATTTTGTGTTATGTATCTACATGTTTTTTTTATATTACATCCTTACCATATAATCTTGAACCAGGCCTTAAATGAAGAAGATTTCGATCATAGATTAAATTATTGTCACTGGATGTTAGGCATGATTCATTAAAACCGAAATTTCTTATCTCAGCGTTAAGTGGTAACCTCCTTATAGAGTTTTTGATAAATGATTTGTCAGTTTTTTTAGATGATGTGCCACTAGATATTAGGCAAATCATGTTCTTGCAGCTGGTTTTCCAGGGTATTTTTTCATTAACGTTCGGCACCATATCAACGAGACTTCAAGAGCGCTGGATAGGAAGGGGAAGCTTATTTCCTTTGCTGGCCAGGTCGCCCGACTTGACATGTCTCGACTTCTATTTATGGCGACGCGTGAAAGACGTTGTTTTTTAATGCAGTTCGACGCTGCCTGTGGTTGAAATTGAAGCATCAGTTTTCTCCACCAATGAAAGATTGGAACTATGTCTGTGATTAAAAGACTATTTGAACGCTTAAGGAGGCATTACATAATATTTTTTATTCAAAATCGGTCCTCTTTAGGTCCACAGTATGCAAAAGATGATCGTTCTCGAATTAAAACCAAAGCAGTTATTTTTATAGTGGTTTTAGTTAAAAACAAATTTTTCTAAGAATTAAATTTTTTATTCCATTTTAGGCAATTGGAATTTTTTATAACAGATATGGCAAAAGTATTTAATAATCATGACTCGATTTTATCTTAGCTTTAAATCAAGTTGGTGAAAATTTCAGCTTAGGAAAAAGATGTCGAGATGCGGTTTGCGCGTAATTATTATTTTTGCTTTATTTTCTTATATTTTCGAGTAAAAAATCTTATGCATTCGTTTCTTTTTTTTTTTTTAGAAAACTCACAATTTCTGTTATAAAAAACGCCCTCTAATCACAAAGTCAAAAACTTAGGTAACGTTGGATCCCTAAGGTTTACTTTTTTCAGCGTTACCAAAGTTATTGTAATTCGGTGAGCCGTTTTCAAGTCATAGATATTTGCTTGGAAAAACATTTGAATATCCTCCACTACTTAGAGATAGGACAAAAAATAAGTAATTTTTTTTTAAGATGTATATATACTTTATTATCTAAATAGGTTGAAATTCCGAGGAAGACCTGTTTTTTTACTAAAGTTAAGTTGGTTAAATGTTTATTTACCAAAATTTAAGGTTAGGAGCAAGATATCGAGATGCGGTTCGCGCGTGCTTAATTAAGCTTCATTTTGCTATTTTCTTCATGTAAAAAAAACCATATCGATACATTTATTTTTTTTAGAAAATTTGTAATTTCTGCTCTATTATCAAAAAACGCCCTCTAGTGGCAAGATACCAAATCAAAAACACAAATAATTAGATAACCTTGGATCCTCAAGGAATGCAGCAATACCAATTGTATTAAAATTCGTTGAGCCGTTATCGGTTTACAGAGATTTATTTGGAAAAATTCCCCACCACTTTATTTTCAGAGATAGAAGAGAAAGTTAATAACAAAAAAGACTTGTTTTTATCTCAGTTTTAAAATACATACATTTTTGCGTTATCTAAATAGGGCGAAATTCCGAGAAACACTGCATTTTTAGTTAAGGATAGTAATTACGCCCCCTAGCGGTCATCTTAGAAACTCAAAAAATATTTCCAAAATTTTCTCGTTGCTACTTTGGATATACCATTTTTTACCGCAAGTTTCTACAATGAGTGGTTTCCGAGATACAGCGGCTTACCTTGCTTATTTGCCCACCCTCTGCAGTTAGAAAAGCCACTGTATAATGTAAAACGTAGCAATCATATTTCCATATGCTTTAGGCTTCGCTAACATATAATAGTCTCAATATGTATCTACAATTAAAACTAAAGAAATATGTCTAGAAGGTATATTGTTTTGTAGGTAAAATTCGAACACATGTTAAAGACCCGTTGACAGTCAGAAGCTCAAAACTACTTTTAAGAGGGGTCTGGCATAAAGTAAGGTTTGGGGTATTTGGAAGAAAAGTATATCTTTATGTCGATTACATCATTAGTATGGGTATTTTGGATCACGGGTTCATGTTACGTTTGCCTAATGACAGTATTTATTTGGGTAAGTACAGCCAAAGACCGATTATACTCCGAATAGATGATCCAACAAAAAAGACTTCCTAAATAGATATCAACTTTGTAGTATCCAGTAGAGCAGTGGCGGCTCGCCAGGGGACGAGGGTGAAACGCGACTTCAACTAAATTTTCCAATCAATTTACTTAAAAAAAGAAATATTTTAAACATATTAAGCATTTTAAATTATTATTTATAATCTACATTTTTATTATAAAAATGCAGTATGTTTTATATAAATTCACATTATTTACTTAATTATACCATTATTTTTTATCAAAACTAGTGCGTTATATACTCAAAGAATAATAATGACTTAAAAAAGTAGCGCGCTGAACATCTTTTCATAAGAGCGACCCGTTGAGCAGCAGGAACAAATTCCGCATCAGACTCCCCCCGCACGCCGCGCCGGCTTTCGCGCTTAGATTTGTTTACGGCAGTATCTATGGTGAATATCCGTAAGCCAAAGTCAATTATTGTTGTGTGCATACTAATATTGATATAAAACATAATACGAGGGATTGACGTTGCGAATTTATGAAGCTACCTGAGGCTGTCTATTCGAAGTAAAACCGGTCTTTGGTATAACCTATATCAATAGATTACTTAGTTGCAAAGGGGTCCGAGTGCGAGGTTATTTGTACTTTCTTTCTTTACTTATAATCTGCTAACGCTAAATACATTCGGGCCAATTCTGGCACCTGTTTCTTTAGAATTTATGGAATATAAAATTTGACAATTTGTAATTTTTTTTTATATTTATCGTGTTTATTTTATGTTCCTGGCGTAAGAAATGATGTCCAATAAAAGAACTAGTAATTATAATTAATTTAATGTCAAATCTAACGACTTTAGAATTAAGATATGTACGGTATAAAATGTTGAGCCGTTGTATGAGCGAGGGCTTAGTTGAGCTAAGTAAGCTCTCGAGTTAAAAATGTTGTTTTTCAATCATACTTTAAATATCTATGTACTGGGTTACAGTTTATATTTTAAACCTGTTCTACCTGATTTCTTTTAAGAGAGAAAAAAAATGTTAAATACCACAGTTTTATGGTTTTTATGTAAACCTGGAGGATCTGCTATACAATATACCAGTCACAATCGAAAAGTAAAAAGTGAGCATTTGCTATTATTAAAAAAAATACTCCTGATTTTGAGTATATGTTTCTGTGATTTTTTAGTGGCGGTTTTGTCATTGATTTCGAAAAAACCCGTTATATCTCAGAAATCAATATAGCAATAAAATATGATACAAATAAACGTATATTTTGAATTTAAACAAGTTTCTGCAGTTGATTTGTTTTTGTTTCGCGTCGTGACGCATATACTGATGACAGCGTCGGTTTTATTTTAGCTGTGAATATAGTAAGTTACATTTTACCCTAGATAAACATTTTTTACGAAATTTTGATATCTTCCCGAAAATCGGCATTTGAAATTTAATTGAAACACATATATCTAACCGGTATAGTAATCAAGTTACTTCAAATAATCAAAATATTCTTAAAATGAACTAATATTTAAAATGTGAAACTTTTAAAATTCTTGCAATTGTTTTGTTTTTATCGGCGTTGCGATGCTTATAGTGGTGACAGTGACAGTGGTTTTATTTTAGCCGTAAATAATTACCTTTTACCTCATCAAATAAACACTTTCTAACAAACTCGTTAATTCCCGACAAAACAGTATTTGAAGTTGTAAGTAGAACACCCTATATGTTATATAATATTTTCAATTTATGAGGAATTCTAAGCATTTCTTGAATTATATATGTTATATTTTACTCTAAAATTCAATTGTTTTCTTGATTTTGACGCTTTTAAAAACCAAAAAACTTTTATTTGTTTTTTTTTATCTGAGATCTAACAATTACACACTAAATTGACATTGTATGACTATGACATCTATATTACTTTAAATGTATTTACAATATTTTTATTATAATTATTTACGTTCTAACCCTGGAATAAAACGCGTATCTCAAGAAATATTTGAGATTCATTCACGATGCCAATTTGTTCCCTTTCGCAACGCATATAAAATGCCAACGTTTGAATTTCCTTTGCTAACGTTTTTTAACGGCAAAATGAACTTACCCAACAACTCCTTGAACAAAAGGACAAAGTGCTTACATCTAAAATTGCTCTGACGGCACATTCCGTAGGTGAACGATTAACGAGTTTTTGATTGGCTACCAATTGAGTGACCAACGGTCTTTGAATCTTTGAATTTTGTTGCCGGTTATTTTTGAATTTTGTAGCCGCCGAGTTCTCTTCGCAGCAGCCTTGCCAGACTAGTCAAGTTTTTTTTAATACCGGGATCTGATTTGTTTTTAATCAAAGATATTTTTTGGGAATATTACCAATCTTATTACTTCCCTCGTAAAGAGGAAGTATTGCAATCAAGAAAAAATCAGGGATTTTTTTGGAACTATACATTGCAGGGTTCCTAGATGCTTGAAAACATGTTTTTAGCACAAAGCTACAAAGCTTTTTTTAGTAAAATGTAATTTAAAAGCTGCCAACCTCGCCTAGGTAAGTAATTAATCAGACGCTGGTAAAATTCTGGTAAAAAAAACAAAAGTAATTTGAAGATGAACTCGAAATATTTTGATAGAAATCCAATATGACGAAACAATATGGCGGCAAGGTGAAATGTTAAAAAATATTACTGAAAAGCTGCCTATCCAATTTATCTCAAATTTTTACACAAAAATCAGGTACTAGGTAAATTCAACATGTAGAACAAAATGGCGGCCTAATAAAATATTTCAAAATAAAGCATTAAAAACTACTTGGTAGATTAATTTCAAATTTTATGCAAGAGATAATTGTGGCATAATAGAATACAATTTTGCCACAAATTCAAGTGACGGAACAAAATAACGCCAACCAAATTATTGTAATCGCGGAAAAAACATAGTTTTACATATCTCCGCGTTTTAGCAATCATAGATGCCAAAAAAATAGTTAATAAAAGGAAAGATGTACAATAATTTAGATAAAGAAAATTTACCGATTATTTCTTCTAAATATATTTGAAATTTCAATAGAAAGTACAGCATATTACATAATTAAACATCATTTATTTCCTTTAAGTAAAGGTGGTGGAAGTTTGTCAACGCCGCACTCCGTCTCAAGAGAAATTCTCCAACCTAACCTAGTCTTTGCGTTATTGTTTTGTGCCGGCAGGCTTTTCGAGTTGATTTATGTAAACTTCTGCATTTCATTTGTGTTTTTAGTGGTTTTTATTTAAATAGTGATGTAAATAAACAGTGTAGCATTATGCCATATATGTGTTGTGTGCCTTTTTGCAAAGGAAACTATTCCAAAGACACTAAAGCTAGAGATTTTCGGTTTCCTGGGACAAAGAACTACGCCGAAAATGGTTAAGTGCTATCCCTCGTCACAATTTTGTTCCAACTGACCGTGTGTGTGAGTGCCATTTCGAACCTGAGGATTTTATTCAATCAATTTCACAACAGGATTCCAAAACTGGTGAGATCGTTACAGTTAAATTAAGTTTACCACGGTTGAAGGAAACTAGCGTACCTACTAAATTTCAGAACTGTCAAAAATATTTATCAAAAAGGTGTCATTTAGAAAAAGTATAGCAAGATAAACTTAAAGAACTGATGAAATTCGTTTTCAACAGGCAACTGAAGGAAAGTAAACATGAATATATTCAGCATAAAAAACTAAGTGACTTCACAAATATTGAAGAATTTAAGATGCTATGTTTTCGGGTTAATGAAGGATGGTTTTTTATTAATGACAGTAGACAAGTAGAGCGTTCTCCGGACCCTACTATCAATTGGGCTGTTGTAATAAATAACAATTTGCAAACTATGACATATCTGTATGGACAATCCATAAGCATAGAAGTAGATTCACTGAAGACACCATTTTTGACAAGTAATCTGGATCAGATAAGAAATTTACTTGATACAATTGATAATTCAATGACAAGTCACTCATTAAACACCGATCATGACAGTGTAAATCCCGAACATGACAGTATAAATCCCGAATGTGACAGTAATAATAGCACGGAGGTCTTAAGGCGTAACAAAGTACTGACTTTTATGTACGATGTTTTTATCTCTTAAAACGAGAACATTTTGTTTATTTTGAAGTATGCGGTATGCATTCTGTAGAAACGGTTGTTACTATCTTACTTAGTAGTATTTCAAATATACTTATAAAAAATTACTGTGGCAGCAAAATGATCGGATGGGTAAACGCTCAGGTAAGAGAAAACTTAACGTTTATTTAAAGTAATGCGGTAATTAATACTTAAGTACTTATAGTTTTGTTTCTACTTGCATGTAATATTACACTACTTACGACATAATTATAGAATAGACACCAATCTGTAAACTGTTTTCTAAATAAAATAAATGAGTAAATAGATGCATATTAAAAAATATATACCAAACATATCTAAAATCCTATGGTGAATTGCATAACATATTTCTCAATATTATAATTTATTGGGTTAATTAACTTTTGCTCTCTGAAGATGCTTAAAGATATATTTATTTTAGTCTATTTTTACCATGCCTTTGAGGTACTATATACTTATACTATAACCAATAAGCTTGGTAATGAGTAAACCAAAAATATTTAAATCTTAATAAGTAGGCTGCTTTGGCGCTTTTAAAAACCAAAAAACTTTTATTTGTTTTTCTTTTATCTGCAATCCAAGAATTACACACTAAAATGGCATTGTATGATGACTATGACATCTATGAAACTTTAAATTTATTTACAATATTCTTATTATAATTATTATTTACCTTTTTAACACTGCAATAAAAAACGTTTCTCTAGAAATATTTGAGATTCATTCACGATGCCAATTTTTTCGAAACGCAAATAAAATGCCAACGTTTGAATTTCCTTTACCAGCGTTTTTCAGCGGCAAAATGAACTTAGCCGATTGAGTTTAGCGCTGGCAAAATATATAAATAAAGCACGGCATGAAAATTGTTGAAACATTCAAAACATAAATCAGCTTCTTATATGATATAATATATAATAAGCAACCACGTTAGAAATACAATACCGAAATTTAACTTAATTGAAAATAATGAGACATTTGCTTCATTAAAGTAACTTTTGGTTATGATATTACTATTAATTTGTCCAGCTACTGTTATTAAAGTTTTTAATGATTTATGTTATATGTTTTCTATACTTAATTCCAGGTGGTCTTCCAGATTTGTCGGAGTTACCAATTACAGCAAGTTCGAATCTTCCTATTCCATATACAGGGTGCCTCAGATATTTATCAATAAATGAAAAGAAGATCTCGCTTACGCAAGACAACATTCTAAATTCTAGAAACATTATTGATTGCGATGGAACACCTTGTGGAGGAGAAGCTTGTCTTAATGGAGGTACTTGTTGGTGAGTTATTTAATTCCGGGAACCTGCAAAAACTTACAAAATTGGTAAATTCCTTTGGCATCTTACAGCCCATTTTAATGACCAAACTTACAGGGTGCTAGACTGCTTATAAGGAAAATTTTAGAAAATGAATTAAGATCAGATTTATTGTTTTTTCAAATTCCGAATCTTCTAAACTTTTTTTTTTTGGCAATAAAAAGATCTTGCTGTAAATTACATTTCATGTTCAGTCGCAGCTGTTAAAAAATGTACTTTGTGTTCAATTGACTAATAAATTTAAAGTTAGTGTAATTTTTGCTTTTGTCAGAAAATTTTTTTCTAATAAATTTGAATATTGTTCAGAAAGTCTCCTTATTTCCAGGATGCCTCACACAGTTCTTTTTTCCATTTTTATTAATTTAAAATGCCCCTTTCATAAAAAAATTGATGGAATCCAAAAAAAAATGTGTCAAAATTCCCGGAAAGTTTTTCAATTTTGACACGATGAAACCGCTTGAATAAGTACATTTAATTTAATGAAGTGGCTAAGTGGCTGAATGTCCGCCGTTGGTTTCTTATAGCCGTGAAGAGGTTTCGGGAAACGTTAAAATTCTGCCGAAAATAAAAAGCCAAGAAGAAACAAGAATAAGACAATAACAAGTTTGACTTGTATCTGTTCTCAGGGTTTGATTTCAATGGACATAGTTTTGTGTGTCTTCGGCGGATAACGGCTATTTCTATACATATTACAACTATAGGCGGTTATTTTATATATATTTCTTCTGTTCTGCCGTTCATGCCTTATAATTACCTTTGTTCATAGATATAAGAAGGGTATTACATTTATAGACGGAATTGTTAGTGTAATGGTACTGATTCCCTGGAAATTCTTCATAAAACCCCGTACGGACATTTAGCCACAGTGCTCTATTTCAGTGTTCCTGTGAGTCCTTAAAGTGGCAGATATTTGTTTTTTTTTTAATTCCCAAAAACTCTTCAAAGTACAGAGTATCCCATTTTCAGCACTTTTGCGGAATTGGGTTTTTTTATGCTACTTTTTTGTGAAATTAAAGATGGCTCCAGCAGAATTTTGATAGCTCTTTTGGAATTTGAGATACAGGGCGTTTTTGAAAATTTTGCATTTTCAGGCACCCGTCGTATCCCAGCTATCTGATAACTTATCAAGAAGGCGAAAAACTGTTCCTTATGACTTTTTCGATAGAATTCAGTGCCGCTTTCAAAATAAGTATACGGGGTTAAGTTAAAAAGTTATTGGACCATACTTTATTTTTTTAAAGGAATGCATATTATTCTTTATATTTATTATAAATAATGTGGTCTTTTCAAAAAAAAATTGATCGATATTTGATATTTTGAAAAACAAACTCAAAATTTGGGATTTTCTGAAATTTTCTAATTAGTAGGTAGTAGGCTATAGTTTAAATGTATTAAAAAAACATTCATGTAAGTAATTATTATACTAAAGATGTAATACTTTCTAACTTAATTCAAAAGATCTTTTTTAATTAAGTATTTATTACAGCATTTTAACTGCATATATGTATATATTTTTGGAAAGCCCACATTATTCCTAATACATATAAAGAATAATATACAGGGTGTCCATTAACAAAAAAAGTGGGTCCAAGAACTTTTTGTCCTGACCCCGTATACTTATTCTGAAAGCGGCCCTGAATTTCACGCAAAAACTCATATAAGGAATAGTTTTCGCATTTTTGATAAGTTATCAAATAGCTGGGTGTCTGGAAATGCAACATTTTCAAAAATGCCCCGTATCTCAAAAACCAAAAGGGCTATGAAAATTCTGCTGTCGCCATTTTTAATTTCACAAAAAAAGTAGCACACTGTCGCGAACGTAACCTTATATCTTTAAAAATAAAGGAGATACCCCGCAAAATTGCGGAAAATGGGATATCCTGCACACTTTATAAATTTTGTGGTCTTCGATAAGCCATTTATTCAATCGATTACATTTTATTTCACATTATTTTCACTCCTTGTTCAAGAGGAATGCGTATGTCCTATCAAATTTATTCAATTTACGCAAATGATTTTTCTAACTTTGGCAATTTGTTCCTAAATATACAACTAACAGTTTAGAGAACCTACCTCCTATTTTTTTTTGGTTCTGCCAAAAATTGCTACAAGGAAAATTGCGATGTTTGCGGTAGAAGTGAAGTGTACAGGAAACATTTATTTTTAAACGACGGTAAATAATGAGTAAAGGGCCTGCAAGACACGACTAGAATGTCACGTAAAGAGCACAACAATCCGGTTTTTATCACAAGAATACGAACACACCTGTCTTGTAAAACCTTTTTGGGAGTAGGAAGGAACACTCAGACCTCGGAGGTACTTATTCTTTACTTGACGCCGTCAATTTACATTCTGATTCTGAGTATGAATGGTATAAAAACAGTGTTGAATTCAAAGAGGGGAAAAATCAGTTTTTCCTTACATTAACTTGACAACTTACTTTATAAATAATCATATCGAAAAAAGTTCGGGTAACACTAATTTTGTTAAAATATGGTTCAAATCTCAAGGGTAAACATATGCTCTTAATTTTAAGGTATTTTATATTAAAATTACAGCCACCCTAAACGACTTTTTCTCAAAAATCCAAAAAAATCATATCTTAATTTAGAACCTTGAAGTTTTATAAAGGAATTTGATTGGCTAACGATAAAACAAATCTCGTGGAGTAAAGATCTTTGAAGATGCCTCGTGCAATCGAAGGCGAAACGTCGGATAGTAATTCCAATTTGACACGGTCTAATCCCAAGAACCATGATTTCTTAATTGACCAAAGCCGTGAAAGCTTCCGTTCTATGTTAGAAAATATGTCATAATTTCAATTAATGTTACCGTAAGTTTAAATATAGCAATTCGAAACCTACAACAATGTGTTGTGTAAACTAAAACTAAACTAAAATTCGCGTTTTGATATTTTATCTTGTAAACTAAAAAATTTTATCGAGAAAGTTACGTTTAAAATATGTTAAATTATTTTGTCATATTTTGAATTTCGCGGTCGTAATTCATTCTGGGGAGGATACCGTTTTTGTTTCAAAACGAAAATAGACAGGCATTGTGCTACTATCATCAAAAGTATTTAATAAAAGGTTGTTATTTTTGGCACAAGTTTACCTGCACCTGTACCAGAGTCTATATTTATTCTAAACTGTGCCTGTACTATACATAAGTGAGGGGGCTATTTAACTCTTTTAAGCATAACCTAACTGTTAAAATGTGTAGTAGGCTGAAATCTCCATTTTCTTTAAACATAGCCAAATTATTTTATCTTATTATTAGGAGAGGGGTTTTGATTCTTTTATTTATTTGTAAATTGTACAGGCAACTTTTACTGCTGCGATAGAATTTAACATGAGCTTTATCGCCTAATTTTAAAGTAGCTTAGGGAAAATTACCTGTCCAGTAAGAGAAAGTTTTTCAGGCATGGTAGGTAAATAATTACAAGGGATCAATATTGTTTGTTTTTAGGTATTTAACAGACAATTAGCTGTTAGATTCATTTAAAATGTACATAACAAAATAGTTGATGTTATATATTTTCCGTGTCATAATCTTATCGCAAACCTTCAAGTTATATCACCCATTCTGAAAAATGCACTGTCATCCAAACCATAGCACATGGGCCTTTACAAAAGCAGCGAGCTCTTAAGAGTATTATAATTAGTAATTAGAAAAGACAAAAACGGCTTTCATCTGCAAACATAATAGTGTTTCATTTAAAATAACAAAATCCAGTCCCATAAGGGACTTAGACAAACTATTCTCATTGGGCATGTATACAGAAAAGGACACTATCAAAAACGTTAACAGGGTCAGCCACATCACTCTAACGTCACCTGTAAGTAGCAATTATTTATTGGTGACTGCTTTTCAGTTAAATGACGATTCCTTGTATAATAAACTACTAATTTGTAACCAAAATCATATTTCAAATAAACACGTTAAAGATGCATCAGGAGTGGTAACCACTAAAAACAAACTTATTTTTCTGTTTCTGTACATACTTTTTTTAAAGTATTACGAAATACTGAAAGCGCGACGGGGGGATTTTTTTTTTTGTTCATGAGGGAAGAATCTCCCCGGGCATCCCACAAAAAGGAATCTAAAGAATTTAAATCGGGGGACCCGGGAGGCGATGGCTAATTTTTTTATTTCAGTACTACTTATTAAATATGAAGTTAGGACATCATAACCAATTCCTATAAAAACATTTAATGAAAATTGTCGCTAGAAATAGGCATGCGGATTTCTGTCACTTCAACTGTGATTAATGTTATTAAAAGTTGACATCATTAATACAAATAAGTTTGTTAATAAATCTGGGATGTTGTAGATTTTCTTCTTGAATCTACCTACAAGTTATTATGACATAGTATACAGGTCTCGTTTTATTTAAAACTGCTTCTTCTAATGCAGGGCAATCTGTCTCCTGATGAATAAAAAATTATATCACGTCGTTTTTTTATATTAAGTATTGTATCGATCTATTTTTTGGAAATCTTTTAGAACATAATTTAAAAAAATACCTAGAAGGTCAACAATGAATGGTAAAAAATCAGTAAATGTGGTAAAAATCTGCCAAAACCTAAGAGAGTTTACCTCAATAAAGGTACGTTGTATGAGCTGGGGCTTAGGGCTTATACAAACCAAATGACGCCGACGAGTGACGGTTTTATGTAAAACGTGTTTTTATTAGATAACGGGCAAGTGCTATGGATTCTATATTTACAGGCGATTAAAAAGTAATATAAGGAGGTAAGATTTTCGCTGCAGTATATTTCACAGAACAAAAGGTTAAGAATTCATTGTAGCCCTCTCTTGTTTCTGTCAATAAGGTATCACTGGAAAGTTTAAAAGCAGTATTTGTTTTCTCTCTCTCAACTTGATTTTTCTGAAAAACTCAATGAAATATTAAAAATTGCGAAAATTTCATTACCGTTTCTATCTAAACGGTTGAAAAAACTATATCACGTCATTTTTTTATGTTAAGTTTGAATTGATCTACTTTTTGGAGATTTTTTAGAACCCAATTCAAAAGACCTACCTATAAAGTCATGATTTTAGTTGAAAAATCCGTTTAGCGACTTGGTAAGTAGTTGGTCAAAAATAAATGTGGTGAAAATTGAACTGCCAAAAACTCAGGGAGTTTACTCCAATAAAGATACGTAGAGTTACTTTTTATTAAAGTATTATGAACATTTGCGGGCTTAAATAATTCTCAATAATTAATTTTGCCTTTAAAGGACATTATAGACTACATGGAATGTGCCAGAAAAATCCAGGTCACTATCATTAGCATGTTATTAACTATTGAATGAACTAAAAATTAAGGACAATGAATAGAAATTAAATAATTGTATAAACCATTATTAAAAATAGAGATAAAGTAAAGAAATATGTATTAGGAATTACGAATTCAGAAAAAGAAACCTGAAACATGAAGTTCGATAAATTCGGCCTAAATATATAAATATGAAAGTTAGTATGTAAAAAGCTTTTGACTTTTTTCGTACGATTCATGAGAAATAATTTTATTTACAAAAATTTTCCAAAAATAATACTACTGAGTCATTAATTGATTTTTTAATAATGATGTCATCAATTCATCTTATCTAATTTATAAAGAATATATGTTTTTATTAGGTTAGATTCGTTTATGAATCCCCACTGTTCTTGTGTAGAACCATACTACGGCGACATATGCGAATTTGTTCCAAAATGCACCGACACTCCCTGTAAGAATGGGAAGTGTGAAAATTCCACTTGCAGCTGTCATATTGGTTTCAAAGGAGGATTTTGTGAAACCCAAATTGAGGTTTGACAATTAATTTTAATATGTCCATTGATTAAAACCATTTTAATAATTTTTAAAATAGTTTTTATAATTATTACGATTTGTTAGTAGTTAGTAGTAACAAGCAATAGTAGATAAAGTATGTCTCCAAGATAACTTCTTTTTCTAGGTTAAGACGCCTGCTTTTGTTGGTAAAAGCTACCTGATTGTACAAAAATTAGGAGACAAGAGACGAAATATTAGAGATTTTGAAATTAAAAAATTGTACCTGAACTTTACTACTGCAAAAAATAATGGTCTCTTGGTCTGGACTCGGAGCGTCAGTATGAATTTATATTTGTCTTACAATATATATTTTATATAAATTATATATAATTTAAAATATAACCACTTTTTAGGACAAAAATTACCTTGGACTTGGGCTTGAAAAAGGATACCTAAAAATAGTATATTCACCTACCATATCGAATGAGCATATTGTCGAAATTCCTCCTTACTACAAAATGTCAGATGGGGTATGGCACAGTCTCGAGTTGAATTTTGCTCCCCTAATACTTAAAGTCGATACTAGGGCTATAAAACTTATAGGTGAGTAAAGGTGAGAGTGATACAGTGATCGTTTTCAAAACTACCATTTCGTTACCATTCGAGATATTTATTTCAAATTTGGAGGTTTGGAGCATGAACATAGTTCTACAAGTCCTCGTCCACTCGTTTATTCGTCCGCATAGTGTGGAGGACCCGATTCATCCGTTCGATTCGTTGCGAGGCAATTCCAACTTTTGGGCGAATCACCAAAGTAGGCTTTGACCTGGGCGAATCATTTGTTCGAATCAAATCTTTTGTTTGTTGTGTTTTTTTAAACATTGAAATAACATGTAATCCATGATAACGAATTAAATAAAAACTGAATAATAATGTGGATGGAATATTTCATCGTTGATTCGCCAATTTGTTCATTCATATGAATTGACGAATCGAATCGACAAATCGAATTGAATAGTGAGTAGCGAGCTATATAGCACCCAATTTGATTAAAACATCTGAATTCGACATCCGATCAAACTACATGAATGTGTATAATCAAACAAATCATTTGACAACGTCGGTACGCCGCAATCTAAATACATTTGATTACTTTGGCATTCAAAACGATAAAGTAACAATACTGCATCAATATTTTATCATCAAGGACAAAATACAGGACATTTTACAGGACGCCCGCAATACAGGAAAGCATGTAAAGAAAAGACAATCCTGTAAAATACAGGTCGAATGATCAGCTTATATAGAGTTCGCTGACACCTAATAAATGATTTTCACTGCCATCGCTGTCTTCAGCAAAAGATCTAAAAACTTCTGTTTTTCATCTCATATTCTTCCTTTTATTCCACTTTTAGTAGGCTAAGATTTTCTAATCTTTGAACTGAAAGAAGCATAAAATACTCCTTTTGTAATACATAAAACCGTTGTATGTTGTGTGAGCGGACACTTACCCTGACTTAGGGCTTATACAACGATAAACCCAAATGACGCCGACGCGTGAAAGTTTTATATAAAATGTAGTAAGAGGTAAATGCTATCGATTCTATTTTTACAGGCGATTAAAAAGTAAGAGAGGTGAAAATTTCGCTGTAATATATTTTACAGTTTTTCAACAACAATTTCAAGGAACGATAGATTAAAGATACACTTCTCGGTCTAGATTGGTCAATCCCGTGGTACTAAAATCAAGCTAGCAACCAAAGATACACTATAGCCCTCTCTTTTTTCTGCTGATAAGTTGTCACCAGAAAACAAGTTTAAAAGTAGTATTTGTTTCTCGCTCTGTAAACTTCATTTTTTTTTTGAAAAACCTGAAAAAAAAAATATAAAAAATTGTGAAAATTTCAATTTCCGCTTCCGTGGAAACAGTTGATATTTCACTTATTATGTATTATGTTAAAGTTCATAGAAACTAAAAACTCAAAAGCATACAAGTTGCCTGTTTAAAATTCTAAATTTACTTCTGACTTCGGGTTTGCATAAGAGTCGAATTCAAACTTTTTATGGATCATATTGGATACTACATGAAATTGTGTTAATGTTACAATAAATACTACAAAATCATAAACGGTACAGAACTGGCGGGCTGGGAAACGAACTATATGTGATCCGGTATACTCCCGTCACCGTGTTTCCTCCAAATTATTGCCAAAAATGTATAAGATTTTTATACAAAGAATTTATTCAGAAAATAATCTCTTATATGTATTTGTATTTTTTCTTATAATACTATTTTAAAACTTAACTCAAAATTTTAAAGAGCAACTTCGTGCCAAAAAGCCTGTGACCACTATCCGCAAATTTTCAGAATATTTAATAAAATAATATTTAAAAAAATATATAACAAACTTAGAACTCTAATAAACGAAGAAAATGCCAAAAATTCCCAATATAATTTTTTCCGTCGCAATTTTATTTAAGAACGTTTTCACAATTTCAACAATTCTCCAGAAAATAAGATTGAACATGTCATTACGATTTTAAATTAACGGTTTTTAGCATAGAACAAATCGAAGGTATAAAAAAACTAATATGGTATTTAAAGAACTGGAACGCCATTTAATTTATTTAACCATTTTACTTTCCCTTAATTATAAATAATAACGAAACCCCTATATATTTAAGTGTCGACATGGTGAAATGACCTAGCTGAGCTTTTAAAATATTTAAATAAAAAATATTGCATTTTTTATTTGGAAAATATTCCTCAAAATTACAGCAATAATTTTGCATTCAATCCTGTTGTCTTTACAAACTGCATTTGATTATTTTCACATTTTTGTGACAGAGCCCTCGTTGTAGCTGAGGCTATAGCAGAATATATGAAAGTAACCGAAACAAACATTCAATTATACTACAACACCATTTTATGCAAAATTATTTGTTTATTTGATGCACTTGAGAAATTGCTATCACAGAATGTCTTTTTTTTAGAAAGCAAAAAAGAAATTATGAATGGCAGAACTCTTTCAACAAACGGAGTGTTTTTCATAGGAGGACTACCAAATTACATTAACATTGTAAAAGAAACTAACGGAATGTTCCTACAAAATTTTGAAGGATGCGTTCAAGCATTTGGAACAAATACCGAAAAACTTATAACTGATTTTACCCCCTATGAGGGAACCAACATTAATAATTGTAATATTTTTTAATTTTTATAATAGATTGCCTGATACTTGAAGGGTACAGAACGATCAGAGTCCAGGACTATGATCGTATTTCACTCTTAAAAAGAGATAATGCAGGCTTTGATCTTTGCTGAGATTAAGTAGAATTAAATAACTAAATAGTTTTATTTTGATATTATAATAACGAAAAAAGGAAACATATTACAAAAAGCTGTAAACAAGTTAAACTAAGACGAACCAAAACTTCTGATTGACATTCTTTTAAATAAAGACATAAGTAAACCTCAAACTAATAAGTTGACAAAAACAACACTATTTAGATACTTCCTTCACCTTCTTAACCAATTTGGCTAGCGGAAGAAAATCGTCGGGGTCATCTGTATCAATTCCTTCAAGCTCTCCGATAGGAACTAACTCTTCACAGTCCTCTGGGTGAGCATTAGGTAAAGTCACTAAAATAGCAAAAAAATTATTTGAACGCACGGAACAAAACTTCATCAGATCGTTAAGCTTCAGAGTAATGAATGGTAAGGGTCCATTGTACGAATTTCGTAAGGTTGGAACACCTTCAACATTTTTTTTTAAGTTTTTATTCTTGGAATAAACCGTTTTAAGAATCTTTATGTTCTACTAAACTGCAGTGTTCTTAAACCACTCGAAACACTTTAATTGGGCTGGAAGGGAATGGACAGGTTTTTCTGTAATAAAGACTTAGATAGTCATCCCACTGGTTAAATAACTGCTGTTCGCAATTTATCATCACAAATGATGAAGGTTTTACTCTGCTATCATTTATAATATTTCTCCAATCATCGGGGGTTTCGGTTAAAGCTTTCTGATTTATTAAAGCCATGTGGCGGTCACACTCAAGATATGAGTGTCCGCGAGCTAGAAAATAAACTTCCATTGTTTTAAAACGCTTCAATATCGTAGTGAGATAATGCAGGACACGTAATTTTTGTTTTGTCTAGCGCATGAATTACAAAAGATGATGATATGTTGAACTGAACTGCTCAAGATGGAAGTTGTAAAATGGTACAGAATAGGACACACATCGTCTGCTCCCTTTTTCTCCTCAGTTTCAGTGTATATTAAAACTATAAAAAGACAATTGTCAATTGCTGAGGAATTTATTGTTTCAGGGGAGATTTTTGAGGGTCGGTTCTTATGTTTTCGTCTCTGATCTGCCTTGAAAGTTCCTGTAACCAATAAGGATTTTTTTAAACTTTGAACTCTTCGATTAGTTATTCCATGTAACGATAGAAATGCCTTATAGCATACCGGTACTTCTAACGCTTTTCCATTTCTAATAAGACGCACACAGTATCCATAGGAACTATCATTAAAGCGAGCCTCAGCTCCCGCTTTTTTATTTCGTCTTCTCCCTACAGGGATTATGGAAATTAAGCCACTCAAATAATAACTTTGATGGTAACTGTCATAATTATTGATTTTTTAGCAAGTGAATTCCTTTCCTCAGAAAAAATGGTCTCAAAACAACGAAAACGTAAACACTTACAGCTTTCACCAGAAGTATGTCCTTTGACCTTTAACTTTTTGGTTCCTTATTCGTTGGAATATTACTAGGAACTTCAATGAGACACTATTACTACTACCGTCCTCACTAAATTCCATTTTACGGAGCGCTTGGAATATTCTGGACCCTGATTGATTTTGCGTTGCGTAGCGTTTTAATATAATTTAATTGTAGTGACTGTGATGATCGTTTTACATCGATGATCAATGACAAATATAAGATGGCGCTTTTAGCCAATTTTTGTCAAAAATGGACTCTTTTCCCCTGCACCCTTCACTTGTCAAGCACAGATGTATAACATGAAGAATTTATAGCAAAGAAATTGCTGTTCATGACCAATTATAAACCAATAATTTTCTGTTGATCTTTTAAATCTAATTTTAAACTCTTTGAGTAAGGGTTTGGTTATTATTTTTTGTACTGTAGATTAGATAATTTAGATATAATATTTAATGGCAGAATGTTAACAAAACGTAACAAAAATTTTAATCAATACAAAATTTCCTCTTATCATTTTTTTCAAAATATTTTCATTTCAAAAAAATATACACACAGACCCGGTAGCTACAAAACTTTTGCCTACGACTCCATTATTGACAAGAGGTAGGGTAATGAAAGTTGAAACATTGTCATAGTGACGTAAGAGCATAAATGATTTTCCGTTCTTAGCGGAAGTTACATTAATTTTCTTATTTCTAATAGCAGCCCTATTTGTTTTTTTTTTATACTATCATTAAATTCCTTTTTTGATGATCTATTGCAAGTTAGTAATCTTAGTAATCAGTAAGCTATGGCTGAAACAAAAAAGCGAAAAGTAGTTGATAGAAAACATAAATTACCTGATACAAATTGTTTCTACTATATAACATTTATTTATCAGCTCTTTAGTTTCAAACATAAAATTGGGGACATCTTGAAGTACTAAACACACATAGGTTCTAAAAAATAGAACAAAAACTATATTCATTTTCTAGGAATTTTTATTCCAAAACATGTCGTTGTTTTGTATAATGTATAATTAATTATTTCTATCCATTTTTATATTCAAAAGCTTAGTATAAAGCTACCCAAAGAAATTAAAATTTTATAAGTCTCTTATTTAGTTGTTATCAAATAATTTATATTTGATCTATTCTTCGTTTTGTTTTCAATTTGTTTTAAAGTTAAAGTTGAAATTAAACAAATATTTTTTCTTTTTCTGATTGTTTAACCAAAGATTCGTCATTAGAAATGAAATTTATTGCCGAACGTCTTAAAAGAAAATGAAATAATTATAAAAAAAATATTTAAATAAAACTTTTATTTATAAACTATTGAACTGAAAAATGCAAAATAATTAAACTTACCTAGACATATATAAACAACAGAACATTTAAAAATTTGAATAAAAGCTTGAGACATGAGACATCATCATACTTGAAATAAAGCCTCAAGGTATTAAGAAAATATTCAAATTTTTAAAAGTTTTATTGTTTATATCAGTATAATTTTTTTCAGTTTAATAGTTTATAAAGACAAGCTTTTTTAAAAAATATTTTTTTTACGTTTATTTTATTTTGTATTTTTAGCCTTATTTTTTACGCACCCTGTATAAAACAGATACGATTGAACTCCATAATATTGCATTATCAACGAGTTTATGTATGTATACCAAATCTTAGTCAATTCCGATAACGGTAACTGTTTTATATGTTTATTTTATTTTGTACTTTTTAGCATTTTTTACGGACCCTGTATAAGCCATTCACTATTAGACACCATAATATTGTATTGTCATCGGATTTTCTTAAAAAGTTACTTGCGTGATTTAACCCAAACATACTATCCTACAAGTGAAGTTAAATAAACGTTTTAGATGTCCTTATTTCCAATAAAAAAGCTAGAGTAACTTTATGTTCCAAATTTCATCTTCTTAAATTTTTCCATCATGGACATAAATACTTTCGTAGCTACCTGGTATGATACACTTAAACGCCAACCAGGTTGTGTACAAAGTTTAACACATGAAAATCCTAGAAATATGGCACAAGCAGGCTAGTTTTAAATCTATGGAAGGCATGGAAGGTTCTGAAATTCAGTGTGGCAAAGGTAATTCAAAAATAACTTTTTCTTAACATAGTTTTGTGATAATGGTATATTTGTGTATATGACCCCAAAGTTTCAAAGTATACATTATTAAATTACTTGCATTAATTTTGCAGGTATTATATTTCTTTTTAGTTTTACAACTTAGATGGAAGTGTCTTAAAACAATTAACGATATAAATAAATAAAAGTAAATATTTAATGTGTACTTATTTAAATAAAAATCACTGTTTGTCTAGTCAAAATATCTAGTCGAATTTCTATTTTCACTTATTGTTAGAATGTTACCAAAACATATTAGTTTTAGTTGATTATATTTCAATTTTACTACTTATATAATTGTTACAATTTGTTTGTTAAGTTAAGGTTTATAATTAAATTATTACATTTTCCAGTGGGTGCGACAATTTTTGTGAAAACCTATTTCCCTTCGGCAGTACTTCGTCTTGCATACTTCCAGCTATAATTAAATTTTCGAAATTAACCAAACCCTATTATACTTGGAATGGACAGTCCGTCAGACAGTTTAATAAATTCGCCAAATCAATTGCCCGTGTTGCCGGTTGCCGTTTAATAGTAATATTAGGTGCGTTCGAATACACACATTTGTATCTTTCTAGAACGGTTATTGGAATCGGCGGGAACAGTGTTGTGCGCATGCTTTAACGATAATAAATTTGATCGGTTATGGCTAATAACCACATGTTACTTAGAAGTTGTATTTTATAATCTTGTGCGTTAACTAAGGATAATTGATAGTTTTTAGATAGTTCTTTGAAATTTTGAGTTTTTAAAAGTTGTGCTTCACAAATTGCATTATATTATCGATGAGATAAGAATATACGTTTTTACAAAGGTTTATATTATGCATTATTTCTTAGCAGTTTACAATGGAATGAACTGATTTGCACGATCACCTTTCACGATATATTTTTGAGCCGATAATAGGTAATGGAACCTAGTTCTATTGTCTTTAATTAGAATCCGATATAATCTGAATATTGTATAAAGTTCTGGTTCGACTAGAGGAACATCTAATACAAAAATCAATTTTGAAAAGATTTGAAATAATGCTGACAACTCTGTGAATCCAGTCACGCAGCCAGCGGGAATCTGTCCCTACCCTCCTCCCACCGCCCCCCCCCCAGCCCGAAATGAATTTCTGGTTTTTGAAAATATGTTCGTTTGGACCCACTACCCGAAATGAATTTCTGGTTTGGACCCCCCAAAATGATGATATCCAAATAAATGGCAACTATTTCTTCTCGAGGAAAAAGTGGTAAATTGTTTTTTTGAGCGTTTTGTGCGATTGTTTCTAAGGCTTTTGCTAAATCTTTAGAAGTAATTATAGAAGTGTGAATAATTTCTAATCTCGCGAAAGTGATTGCGTTTAATATGTCGATTAATTGATCGCTTGGGTATATCAATTTTCATCGCGGACTCCGTTTATTAATTCTGTTTTATCTAACTTTATTTTTTCGAACTTACGTTACTTTCCACTTTTTCAGGTTATAGAAAACGCGAAGACCAGTAGTCCGAAACAGTTATTTTTCATTATAAAGTACGTCGGGGGGTCTACTTGAAGTATGTCCGAAAATTAAGTCATACGGGGTAAAACCCGAAATCTTATTTACTGAATTGTTGTAGCAAATGCATGCGTATGATAGTAGTAGACAGGTGTGTCCTCTAGGGCTTCTATAAGTAAAGCCCTTATCATTTCTAATAATGTCATGTGAAACCTTTTCAAAGAAAATATTTGTTTAATATTATAGAAATTAATTTATATATTATATATGAAATTAAAGAAAAATAGGAAATAGAAATTACATAAATCCTCCATTAACTGATTAGTAAATTCTCTACCATGATCACAATGTATGCGAAATGGGGACCTATATTGTTGAAAATAAGGTAACAGTAGTAATAGGGTGTTAAAATGGATTTTAATGTCTTGTCTCTTATAATGAGAACGTAATTTTTATCTGGAATTTCTAAAATATCAATATTGATTCGCTCAAAGGGTTTGTTAGGAATTTCTGTAATTACTAAAGAGTTGTCTAAATGTTTAAGCCATATTTTTGTTTTTGGACATATTTCGCATTTTTTATCTAATTTTTGACATCTTTACTTAATCCTGTCCAATTATACATTTTTTAAATCCTTCTTATAGTTTCGTTTATACCTCAATGGAAATTTCATTTACCGGAATGATCTAAGATTATTGAAATTTGATCTTTGTCAGGTGTAGTTACTATATTTTGGCAAATTACAAGGTTAATGTCTTTGCCTAAAAAGATAAAACCTAGAGTTTCCAGAATTGGCAGTTCAACATTGTTGTCCATGTAATAAGTTTTTGATAAATCTATATCGTTTTGTGAATTCATTAAAATTTGGAATAAAGTAGGGATAGTTTCTTGACTTGAAAAAGGTAAAGGAATAATACGGTAGTTTCTTTTTTTACATATTTTGAGTATTAATGTGATCGTAATCAAATAAAGATTTTTCTTCAAGCGTGTCTTCTATAATTTTATAATGCAGTTCTTGTAATCTATTTTGTTGAAAAAACGTGATTATATTTTTATGGTATTTTTCTAAAAGTTGAGTATTCGAATATTATATTTTAGTATAGTCTGTTTGATAAAGTGTTATAAAACGTTTAAACTCATTTTCCAGGTCAAGTTCAGGACTATCTGGGTTTTCGTCACTTTCTTCTTTTGATGAACCTGCCTTGCTGGTACTTGATTCTCCTAGTTTTGCATTAAACGCAGCAACTTGTTGGAAATGATTTATTTTTATTCTGCTTAATGCGTCAGCTATTTTGTTACGTTTTCCCGGTTTTTATATAATTTCATAGTGGTACTTGTCTAGTTTTAGCCTCCATCTAGCTAGTTAACTCAGAGGGTCTATTATGGAAAATAGCCACGTCAGTGGTCTATGATCGGTTGCAAATTTCTTTCTGTATAAGTAGGGACGAAAATATTTGACTGCCCAAACAATTGCCAATAGTTCTCTTTCAATTACATTGTTTTTTTTTTGCACGACAAAGGGTTTTTGATGCGTATGCTATTGGTTCTTACTTATAGATTCTTGTGATCAAATTATCCAAGTGCATATAAGGAAATATCTATTAGAACAAAAGACTCTTCAAAATTTGGATAAATTAAAATTCATTCAGTTGTTGGCTTCAAACATTTTTTGGTAGCTTATATCAAAGTCACATGTTGTTTCTTTTTAAAAGACTTGTTAGAGGTTTAAAAATGTTATACATAATTTGAGTCTTCGGTAATAACCCGTCAATCCTAAAAATGATTTAATTTGTTTTACGTTTTTCGGAACTGGAACGTCTTGAATCGTCAGAATTTTTGCAGGATTTGGTTTTATCCCGTCTTGTAAACTATGATATCATCGATATAAACGGCACAACTTTCATTTTGTATAACCATAAGTATGTTGTCCATAACTCTTTGAAATGTCGCTGGTGCATCTTTCAGTCCAAACGGCATCCTGAGGGATTCATAATGTCCATTTTCTACAGAAAATGCTGTTTTTCGACATCCTTTGGGTCAATTTCGATTTGATGAAAACCTGAAGCCGAATCTAATATTGTAAAATATTGACATTGTCCTAGCTGGTCAAGAATATCTTATACATACAATTTTCATTCAGGCAACGGAAATCGATCACAACCCTGTATTTTTGTTTTTCATACGCATCTAATTTTTTTATACAACCCATATTGGGGATCATCATGGAGAAATCGATAGCTGTATAATTCCTTGGTCTAGCACCTTATCAATTTGTGTTTTTACTTCTTCTTTGTAGACATAAGGATATATGTAAGACTTTGTATACATAGGTTTAGTGTCTTTCATGTAAATAGAATATTTGATTTCACTTGTAATCGTCAGCTTGTCACCATGTAGAAAATGTCAGAAAAGTCTTCTTCATTGAGGTGGTCTAAACGTAAATGATTTGATATTTCTTTTTCTCTTGTCAAATTAGTCGACTTTAAATAATCTTTATTAAAAGTTTTTAAAAAAGTTTAAAAGTTTTTAAAAGTTCATTTTTTATAAAATGTTTAAAATCTTATGTATAAAATTCTCCTTTCTCGTTTATTTTTACTATGACATTTGGAATTCTAACTTTATCTATTTCTTGGGCTAATAGAATTGAATCGGTATTTTCTAAATTAACAATTTTTTTCTCTTTATGTGATACCTCAACTTCATTTATTTTTTAGATCAACAATGCAGTTATAATGTTGTTAATGTTGCAGATGCAGATAATAATTTTATGTGGGATATTATATGTAAATGGGATTACAACTCAAGACTCTGTAATTAAAATGTTTTCATTCCTGTTAGCTTTTACTGCAATATTGTCAGGAAGTCTTATTTAATAATTTTCGAATGTTCTGGGTTTAAATATAGAAGTACTTGCGCCCGTATCTATTAAAATTTTAAAAATTTAAAAAAGTTTGGTCGTAAATAGAGTATAAATTTTCTGAACTAACAATATTTAAAGACATATTTGTTAGAGATTTAGATCGGGTTTGAACTTTTCTGTTACATTCATTGCTTGAATTTGTGTTGACAAATCCTGTATTTCTTGCGTATCCGAAGCCTTTATAAGAGAAATTTCATTACGTAGAGAAATTTTCTTAAAAATTTTGATTTGCAAAATGTTGATATGATGTCACTATCCTCATAATAATTATTATCCGAACCGTTTCCATTTAGATGGTGTGTCTTTGGTTGATTAAACCTGTTATAATTAGAAAAATAAGGTAGCGCTTAGGTCTTAAGTTTCAACAGGTAAAGGGCATAGCTTTACCAATGATCAGCTGAGAGTGCGCATTATTATCCTCAGTGTAAGAACTCATAATAATTTTTTCAAGAATGTTCAGGATCAGATAAAAAAACCAGCAGTATTAAACCCAACAGGGTAGGACCCAAATTTTTGTCGGTATTAACCCGAGCGAGGATATATTGGCAGGGTTATCAGAAGATCGCACATGGTGCCAAAAAAGAAGCCAATTATGTTCCTGAACAATACTACACGACTAGACACTGTCACTCCCCAATGATGCAATACAAAACAATCTAGAAATCGGTAAAAGCGAAAATTTTACTAATAGAGATCAATTTTGTCAGTAAAACTTCGGCACTAGACGCGGAATTGTTTTCTTAGATAGTTTTAGAACAAAAGAATTTGGAAAAAATAGTATTATTATATACCCCTCGTATATAAATAACGCAGTGTAATCTCTTTCGGAGGCAACGCAAAAATCGTGAAGCTCATACGAAATTCAAAATTTTGTCTCGGAACATTTAAACTGCTTAAAATGGTTAACTCATTTTGATATTGTGTCCAAGTATGAAAAAAATCAGAGGAAGACTCCTCGTCCCAACTGAACGCACATGACCACAACCCTTGTATTAAAGTTTTGTTATAAAAAATTACTGGAACCAATATACCAAGCGGATCAAAAAATCGTGCTACCTCTGACAAAAGGTTGCGTTTTATACAGGGGCAATCAATAAAATTGCCAGAAAATAAGAAACAATCCCTAGTGGGATTCCACTATAACCTCAAAACCTTTTCAACGGTTTCTCTGGGTTCGAAATTAAATGAACGAGAATGAGTTCCTGAATAATCAGGATTAAGGTGACTAAGTAATGATAGTCCATTACGTGATCACTTGCGTATATGAGGCAAGTAGGAGCGTGAGTACGAATAAGGCTTTGATTGCGAATGGGAGTGCAACTAAAAATGCGAATGTCAAAAGAAATGCGAGTGGCAATGGGAATACAAATAAAAGATCGATTGCGAATGGGAATAGGGGTAAAAGTGCGAGTGCGAGTGGGAAGGCGAATGCGAATAAAGGAGCGAAATGCGAGTAAACGTGTGAGCGCGAAAGGAAGTGTTAATAGGAATGCAAATGCGAATGAGAGAGCGGTTGCTAATAGGAATACGAGTAATGGTACGAAAGGAAGTACGAGTGGGAAATACGAATGCGAATAAAAAACTGATTGCGAATAGGAATGCGAGTAAATCTGCGATGCGAGTTGGAGTAGGAAATACAGAGTGAAGTGCGAGTAGTACGATGGGTAGTACGAATAGGAGAGCGAGTGCGAATAGGAGTGGGGGTGCGACTAATTTTCGATGTATTGTTTGCGGGGTATTTGGCAAAATGAATTTCATAATAAAATATACCCAAAAATAATGTTTAACGTATCAGGTTCATTTGAATTTCCCTGAATGCGGCCATTTAAAAGAATTTGGAAAACAAAACACTGCCAAGTAAAATTTCAGTTTTGCCTCGTTTATAAAAATGTTTATCAGCAAGAATCGGGAAACAATGAACTCGAACGCAAATTGTCACAAATTTTATTTAAAATTACCGCCTCTGTGGTTAGAACCAGACTGTCATGTCATGTAGGCTTTATAGCGAGGGTAGTATAACCATTATTTAAATTAGAGCGCATAGAACCAATGCCATTTATTTCAAGGGGGTAATGATTTTACGGTAATTTTAAATGATTTGCGTCTTTAAACGAAATAAAGGAAGACATACTTCTGGATTCTAAAGATTTGAAATATGCCTTTATTGTCTATGACTTCAATAAGTGCGGAAGATAGTAACACAGTTTCGCCCGTTACGAGGGCTGCAGGTAAAGAACTGCTAAAAATATTGAGAGTCTTCTTCGATTTAGTATTTTGCGAACTGTCATTACTTTGGTAGCAATTAAAAAAATGAGTAAAACTTTAGTACGATTTTTGCATAATTGCATCAAAATTGGATTTAATATTAACTGTGCTATAAGCAAGAAATTTTTTTTCAGAAAGTCTGTCAGATCTTTTTGCGTTAGAACTTCTGAAAAACCATGTTCCAATTAAAACTTTGTAATAAGAGACTTATCCAATTTTTTAAACATCATTACTATGACGAAATTTCATTGTTCAGTTCAAATTTTCGGAATAAGGGTCTAAGAGAAGATGCAGCGAGATTAGATTTTCAAAAATATTATCTAGCGAGTGCTAGTGCAATTGAGCTTCTTATCGTTTATTTGAATATCGCTCGAAAAGGATGTCATACGCGATTATATATGTATTATTGGTTAAAGGTAGCGTGCTATTTATAGATAAGAGTTGGTATTAAAAACATCAATATTAAGTCAATATATGATTACAAAAATAAATTTAAATTAAAGAAAAAAGCTTCAAGAAACAAAAAATTTTGACCCGACTCGAAGGATAAAAATTGTAAGATAATCTAATGATTATCTTAACTCTTGATTAGAAAGATTTATAAAGAAACTGTATTGAAATAAAATTAATGGTGGCCTTCAAATATAGGCCAAAATTACAAAATAGCACTTCCCTTGCCGTGCCTCCAGGATAGACGTTTTCAAAGTGACTGACTAGAAATGGCGACGCTCCACGCCCCATGATATAATAAACCTTTGAATAAATAAATGTACAGGAAAGAGCCTAGCCGTGACCTTGACGAGACCGGGAAGGTCCCAAAATTCAAAACGATGGCCCGTCAAAATGACAACACCTTGTTTCCGGTTTTATTACCAAAATTAAACAAGCCAATTAGTGTGATACATTATTTCAGGTGCCAATTTAACAAAAAACTGGTGAAATATTAAAATTCTTGTCTTTAACAGCTCACTATTAAATTTTACTTTTTACATAATAAACCTTTCGTATAAATACCGTTTTATGTATTTAGGAGTTTAAGTTCAACGTTTGTTGTTATTGATACTTTAAAATTGACATTGGGTTTAAAATAGCGACCTAGCAAATTTATAAAGAAATGTGCCAATTTTGCCGACTGGACAAAATAAATTAACATAGCGCATTCTGGATGATGAGCTGTCGCGACGCGTGTCTAGTAATTACAATAATTTGATTTAAAGCTTGCTCCTAAGAAGTACTTGCAACTGAGAATTTAACGGCGGCGCAACCATATGAGAGCATATTTGAAAACTTAAAACTTATTTAAAAGTTATATGGGCTTTCATAAGCTGTAAAGTACAGGGTTTTTTTTTATATATTGCCACCCCCCTTATCTTTTTTATTTGACATTTTAGAAAAATGTGTCCCAAATAAAAGTTTAATGGTTTCAAATGAATTTTTATGAAAACATTTTTTTTTTTATATACAGGGTGTTACAGAAAGTCTGGGCGTGGTCCAAGTTTCTTATTTCAAATAGGTACCCCATTTTTTTATTGAATTTTCGGATTCTCCTGAGAATTTTACACATTTTTTATTCTATATATTCTATACTTAAATCTAAAGCCTAAAGAGATATTGTTATTTTTTGAAAACTATTATGTAAAACAGGTAAACATTTTTCTGGTCGTAAACTGGTCATTGACGGTGACTGTTTTACTGTTTGGTAGACTTTCTGTCAATTTCTGGATAAAATGTCACATTTCCGATGAGGAAAAATCCGACAACCTTCGCATAGCTTATGAGAATAACGAAAATACACAGGCAACCAGAACAGAAATCACCATCTTCCAACGAATCGCCATCTAAACAAACATTTTTTGAAATATCAGACGTGGATTGTTTTCCTTCTACGGGCTATTCCAAAAACATCGAATTTTGGAAATATGCATATGAATCTAATTAAGGCAACACATGTTTTTAAAAAATATATGTATAATATTAACGAAAACAGAAAAGAATATTTTAAAAACTACACACAGCGTCAAAAAACTTGGACCCCTTCATAAGTCGCAATGCAAATAAGCTTTCCTCAAGACCGCGTATCTTCAGTAATAAATGAACCAACGAAGTGATTGAAAAATGATTATGTCAACGAATAGCGGGACTACCACTTTTAGTTAACTGAGCCATGATATTGTAATCAGCAAGCTAATAAGGAGAGTTTAATTTTTTTTAGCCAGACCTCCCATTTAATTTGCATTAGGTCCTGTGTTGAGAAACTTTTAAACACTCTGTAGAGCGTTCTAATTACAATAGAATATTTCATGTGGCTAAAAGTGGCAGCCCTGCTATTCGTTAACATACACTTTTTTTAATCACATGGTTGGATCATTTATTACTCAAGATACAAGGTCTTGAAACAGAGCATTTTTGCATTGCGTCTTATGAAGGGGTCCAAGTTTTTTGACGCTGTGTTTATTACAAAAAACTACATATTATCAAATAATTCAATAATGAAATGAAATATAAATATTATAATTGCTGAATATGTCCATCATTCATTTCAATACAATTTGTATAATCTGCTTCGATTTTATTAATCGCATTAATAATGAATTGTGCATGATTATTGTTTAAATCCTCAATGGCTTCAATTATTCTCCTTCTTAACACCTCTATATCTTCCGTGGGAGTTTCATATATTTTATTCTGCAAAAATCCCCACAGAAAATAGTCAAGAGGTGTTAAGTCGGGACTATTGGGCGGCCACCGAATCGGTCCAGTCCGACCAATCCACGTTTCAAAATTTTGATTTAAAAAATTTAGGACCGCAAAAACATTGTGTGGTGGGGCTCCATCTTGTTGCCAAATAATTTGGTTGTATTGACGGAGGGGTAAGTCATCCAAAATAGGTTCCAGATCATTATTTAATAAATTTAGATATTTTTCTCCATTTAAAGATCCATCAATGAAAATCGGTCCAATAATTTTGTTGTGAAGGAGCCCGCACCACACATTTAAAGTTTTCCGACCTTGGGTTTTAATTTCACGCATGGCCCGAGGGTTTTCCGTTGCCCAAAATCTAACATTTTTCCGGTTGTGAATCCCGGCAGTACTAAAGGCGCATTCATCTGACCATAAAACTTTTTGAAAAATATTGTTATCTTCATCTTTCATCAGCAACATTTCCTGGCAAAACATGGTTCGTTGGTTTTTCTGATCTTCAGTTAATTTCTGGACGGGTAAAATTTTGTATGGGAAATATCCATGCTTTTTTAATGTCGAATAAATTTTGAAAATAGATTTATTAAAAAAAATTGATGCGTCTTTTAAGGCTGCATTTGGATTTTCTGAAAATAAATAATATTTGCGTAAGTTACTTTATATCCTGTGGGTAATTTCTATTAACCTACCTTGAAAAAATAATAAAATATTTAATTCCTCCTCCTCATTAATAACCGCAGTACGTTTTTTTCTTTTAACAGTCATTCGATTTCGAAAGCCAAGTTCAATATTTTTGAAAGTTTTGAGATGGAATAGCTCGCATGGGGAAAAGCCGCTGATATTCTCTTCTTGCCGCGCAAGCATTATTATTATTCTTGTAGAAAATGCGAAGAATATCACATCTTTCTTCGTCAGTGTAATGCATCTTTTCGATGAATTGACAGAACGACAGATCACCGTCAATGACCAGTTTACGACCAGAAAAATGTTTACCTGTTTTACATAATAGTTTTCAAAATTCGTTGGAAGATGGTGATTTCTGTTCTGGTTGCCTGTGTATTTTCGTTATTCTCATAAGCTATGCGAAGGTTGTCGGATTTTTCCTCATCGGAAATGTGACATTTTATCCAGAAATTGACAGAAAGTCTACCAAACAGTAAAACAGTCACCGTCAATGACCAGTTTACGACCAGAAAAATGTTTACCTGTTTTACATAATAGTTTTCAAAAAATAACAATATCTCTTTAGGCTTTAGATTTAAGTATAGAATATCCCTTATAAAAAATGTGTAAAATTCTCAGGAGAATCCGAAAATTCAATAAAAAAATGGGGTACCTATTTGAAATAAGAAACTTGGACCACGCCCAGACTTTCTGTAACACCCTGTATATGAAAAAAAATGTTTTCATAAAAATTTATTTGAAACCATTAAACTTTTATTTGGGACACATTTTTCTAAAATGTCAAATAAAAAAGATAAGGGGGGTGGCAATATATAAAAAAAAAACCTGTACATGGAATTTTTCTTGTTTGTTTCGTTTCGGCTGTCTTTTTGTATTTCTGCTTTCTTTTTATTACTTTACTTGAATTTAGTAAATAAAATGTAATGATTTTTTTAATAAGCAGAATGGTTATTTTTAGTTGAACTAGGAAATTATATTTTTTCTAAGTAACTAAAATTATTTAGAAAAGTTAAGTAGTTAAAAAATATCAATGCATTTAAGACGCATCAGGCCATAAATAATTTCATTAGTACAGTCTAAATTACGTTTTAAATAAAAACAAGCACAAGTATTATTATTTCATTTAAATTTACTCAGATTTAATACAGAACAAAACATTAGATAAATACCTATTTACGAAATATCAACATCTAAGACACATTCGGCTAGAAGAAAATTCAGTAAAATTAATATTAATTATACAAATAAAAACAAAACAAATCAAAATAGAACTGCTATTATACGGTGCAGATAATTTTTATTGGTTAAAAATGCTTTATATTTCAGAAACATATTAATATAGGTGCCAGAAGTTCCTACGCCTTCATTTTTATTTAGTACTTCCTAGTTTGCATAAACTCTTAATAAACCGAAGTACATTTTAAATTTTTAATATAAACCCGTATTAAAAGCACAAGGAAGAAAGGAATTTCTTTCTACCGGTAAGCACATTTGTATTTTCGTAAGTAAGAAATTAACTAGAGACTTTTAAATCCGATTTGAAGGCAAAAATAATTGTTATTATAATTAAAATCATAATTCTTAAAATGTCAAACAATTTGGTTAAGACGAAGTAATATATAAAAAACACAGTAGCGTAACACTTCATATAATATTTTGTTCCGTCAAAACATTTAAATTACCTTAAGTATGTTTTAAAACGAAAAGAAAAAAGTTATGAGTTTCTAAGAACAATTTTATGGGACAAAATAAGTTTTAATATCTAACATTATATTTTACTTTTTTTGGGTCTGATACTATGCTGAAGGGGAAACAGTTTGATTATATTTATCAACAAATGTTATTTGTTTAACTTACTTAGACTAAGCATGAACTAAAATATGTACATTTTGTGGAATTAATAGGTACACAGAAAATATTTAAACAATAAATACTATAATATATATATATATAATATATATAATATATATATATATATATATATATATATATATATATATATATATATATATATATATATATATATATATAAAATTTTAGCTTAGGTCTGGTTAAGTTAGTTTACGCTTACAGAATCCATATCTGTATTGTTAGTATTTCTGGGATACTTAAACGATGTAAGGTTAGATTAGGTTAGTTTTTTTACTGATTTAAATTTATTTTGGGTTAGACTTAAAAAATATATATTACACTAAGAATAGTTCATGAAAGCACAAATATTTGGGCTACTTAGGGTTAGATTTTGGTTACCTGCAATAAATAAATTAATTAATAAAAACAAAAAAAATACTATATTTTTGCAAAAAATAAAAGATCTTAAGTGTTTACAGAAATTAAAAAAAAAATGTATATATCTATAGGTATAGGTATATTATATTTTTCCCAAAAAAAAAATTAAAAAAAATTTGTTTGCCTTTACAAAAAAAAAATTAAAAAAAATTTGTTTACATGAAGTGTTACGCTACTGTGTTTTTTATATACCACTTGGTTCCTAACCTAACTGTTTAACACTTAAAAAATTATGATTTTCATTATAATGACAATTATTTTTGCCCTTAAATAGGATTTTAAAAGTGTCTAGTTATTTTTTTTACTTATGAAAATACAAATGCACATACCGCTGGAACGAAGTCCCTTTCTTCCTTGTACTTTTAATACGGGTACGACCGCACGCCACACAACTGACCACTTTTTGTATTTAGGATAATGCAGACGACCAAAAATGTGTTTGTTACGCCTTATAAAACACAGCACAACTTATTAACCAACTTTTATGTTAATGCCATGTGTGTATTATTTATAAACTGCTAAAACTTAAGCTTAAATTTGTAAAGATGACGGTTTGACAACACACATCAACAAACCAAAACGTAAACATCAGTCCAGTCCAGCTCGCGCAGTGACGTCATTGCGAACGTAGATTTTTAATTTGCTTATGGAGATGCATGTCGTTTCTACCGCTTAGACATTATATTACCACTTTTTTTTCAATTAAAATGTTTTTCTAACGTTACATTGACATATAACTCACTAAAAAAAACTTATAACATAGTAGTTATATATTTATTTAATAAAAATACAAAATACCCGCTAAAGAAAGAGTTAAAGTTTATGTGCACAAGCTGCCGTTTGTTCCTATATTATATGTAATTATATAAACAAATAAAATATAGCCTTATTCTAGTTGAAAGTTTCTTTTTTTATTAAAAATATTGAATATTTCGTCCAGATTTTGTTGTCTTTTTTGATATAGATATCATATCATATCATATATATATATATATATATATATATATATATATATATATATATATATATATACAAAATTAAAGTTTATGTGCACAAGCTGCCGTTTGTTCCTATATTATATGTAATTATATAAACAAATTAAATATAGCCTTATTCTAGTTGAAAGTTTCTTTTTTTATTAAAAATGTCGACTATTTCGTCCAGATTTTGTTGTCTTTTTTGATATAGATATCATATCATATCATATATATATATATATATATATATATATATATATATATATATATATATATATATATATATATATATATATACTGGGTGATTCACGACCCACTGTACATACTTATGTGGTGTATAGGGTATCCCTAGGGTATATCGAAATGGATATTTAAATTGATTAATTCGGCTTTATTACCAAGATACAGGGTGATTTTCGTATTTTGGTAAAAATTTGTTCACCCTGTATCTCCTAAACGGCTTAATTCATTTTTTTTTAATTTTGTACACAAACACTCTTGGTATATCATAACTTTTTGACGTTTGAAAAGTATCAAAGTTCCAGGGCCGTATCCAGCCAATTCACACAGGGGAGGGAGGCTAGTTTTGAGACACCCTGTACATCGGAATTCGGTATTTTTTAATTTTTTTCTTAAACTACATTCATTTGTGAACAATAATATGCCGCCATCTTGAATGGCACACTAAAGGTTATGTACGAAATTTAAATCTTTAGATAGTACATACCCCTTTTTTTAGCGGTATCTGTATTAAAGCTTTTACCTAAGTATAAAATTATTTCAATGATTGACTTTAAAAAAAAAATTAAACTATCTCTACTAATAAAACACAGCCTTGTCGAATTATTTTTTATTTTTAGTGGCCCAAAAATACCAAAATCTACCCTAACACAATAACGCCTGTCTAACGGTAACTCTACATTTTTGTGCACGCTTTTGTGAATTGCAATTGAGCGTTGAATCATTTATATTTGAGGTTTTTGTCTAAATGCTTGACTTTTAAAAAAATTAAACTATCTCTACTAATAAACCAGTTAATTTCTGTTTGAGTATTTTTCTCCTCATCTCTTATCTAATGCTCGAGATCGTGATCATTTATCGGCTACCGTAAAAAATTATCTTTTTTTATTTTTGTTATTGTATACAAATTACGTGTAAGAGCTTGTTTTTTTTTAAATTTTTTTATTTACCTTTATTTTTTTCGTATCCTTAAAACCTACAAAAAAATACAAATTCAATAAATTTTATTACCTGAAAATAATAAAGTAAGCCTTGGAATTTAGACAGATATTTTAAAAATGACATTACGTACATACAATTCAATCATTTGTGTTTGACATTGTTAATTAAAGATTTTTTATTTGAATTTTCTCTTTGCAAAAAGTTTGTACGTTTCAATAATTGTAAAAATGCCGTTATTTACAAATGCTGAGTACGCAGACATCGTATTTGTGTACGGATTTTGTAATGGTAACGGAAGGGCTGCTACAGAAGAATACAGAAGACGATTTCCGGATCGGAGAATTCCAAATCACCAAACGTTTGCAGCAACCTTTAATACATTGCGTGAAAAGGGTAAGTTTCCCTCAACCGATCTTCATGTTGAAAGAGTGGGTGCTAATAACGTAGTCCAAGAAGAGAATATTCTCAACCTTGTGAGGGAAGATCCAACCACAAGCACTAGGCGAATTTCCGCCCAATTAGCGATACCGCAGACAAGAGTATGGAGAACTATAAAAAATGAAAACTTATACCCTTTCCATGTACAAGAGGTACAAAGATTAGAAGAAGGCGACTACTTGCCTAGATTAGCATTTGCTAGGTGGGTAATAAATCATCGAAGAACTATTTTTAGAGCACTATTCACTGATGAAGCCCAATTTACAAGGGACGGAGTCTTTAATTCTAGAAACCCTCATGTATGGGCAGATGAAAACCCTCATTCGTTGCGATTGGCCAATTCTCAACGAAAGTTTTCAGTGAATGTTTGGTGCGGCTTAATAAATAATCATTTAATTGGACCACATATTTTCCCTCAACGACTAACGGCTGTTGTGTATTTGGAGTTTCTACAAAACATTTTACCGGGCTTATTAGAAAATGTAAATTTAAGAGGCATATGGTTTCAACACGATGGGGCACCTGCACATTTTGGAATTGATGTTCGAAATTATCTCAATCAACAATTTGCTGATCGGTGGATTGGACGCGGAGGACCACATCCTTGGCCAGCTAGGTCGCCAGACTTTAATCCAGCCGACTACTTTTTGTGGGGGCATCTAAAACAAAAAGTTTACAGTGTTCCAATCGAAACTAGGGATCAATTAATAAATAGGATACATTTTTATTGCGACGAGGTTAGACAAAACCCTCAAATGATTCACCGCTCAATTGCAATCCTACAAAAGGGTGCACAAAAATGTAGAGACACCGGTGGTATGCATTTTGAAAACATTTTGTAGCTTTTAAGACGTTATTGTGTTAGGGTAGATTTTAGTTTTTTTTGGGCTACTGAAAATAAAAATTAATTCGACAAGGCTATGTTTTATTAGTAGAGATAGTCTAATTTTTTTTTAAAGTCAATCATTGAAATAATTTTATACTTAGTTAAAAGCTTTAATACAGATACCGCTAAAAAAAGGGGTATGTACTATCTAAAGATTTAAATTTCGTACATAACCTTTAGTGTGCTATTCAAGATGGTGGCATATTTTTGTTCACAAATGAATGTAGTTTAAGAAAAAAATTCAAAAATACCGAATTCCGATGTACAGGGTGTCTCAAAACTAACCCCCCTCCCCTGTGTGAATTGGCTGGATATGGCCCTGGAACTTTGCTACTTTTCATACGTCAAAAAGTTATGATATACCAAGAGTGTTTGTGTACAAAATTTTAAAAAAATCTATTAAGCAGTTTAGGATATACAGGGTGAACAAATTTTTACCAAAATACGAAAATCACCCTGTATCTTGGTAATAAAGCCCAATTAATCAATTTAAATATCCATTTCGATATACCCTAGGGATACCCTATACACCACATAAGTATGTACAGTGGGTCGTGAATCACCCAGTATATACATCATATACATATAGTCATCTTTAACAAAATGCCTTGAGCATGTCCGCGTCAAATTTGTATTAAATTTAGCTTCTCGGTTACACAAGCGTGTCCACTCAGGTAAGCATTTTTTGTCTTTAGGAGAAGTAAAAAACATTATAATCCTATAAAAATTATTTGCCTGATTATCTCCGTCACACCCGAACACAGAAAAACTCATATTTATTGTTGTTTAATTAACTAAATACAAAAAAGGACACAGAGATCCGCAAACATTTTTAAACATGAACTGAAAATTCACTGAAATCATATGACCAAAGGTCAATGACAGCCGGCGTTAATCACGCAATGACGTAACAGATCGATGCGCGATATCACACCTTCGGTTTATTATATCATGCGACGCCGGTTCTCCGAACCAAGGTTAAATACATATGTATGTACGGGCGAAAAGTTAAATAATAAAAATAAAAGTTTCCAATTTATGTTGGCTTGAAGGAAATAAATATAAAACATAATAAAATAAAATTTTACAAACAAAATAAAGAAGGTATTTACGTAAGAAAAGGAAATACTATTTATAAAAAAGAGTCTACATACCAAACATTAGTATTTAAAGAATAATATAATATTTAAGTTAACACAACGCATTTAAATTATTCCTTAAAATGTTTACAAAGGAGATATTGAACACATCAACATTGTAAGCAGAGAGGTTATTATTTTTTAATAATTTATAAAGATTTTCTCTAGTCTGGCATTATCGTAGGATTTTGAAAACCAAGGTTGAGTTTTGTGAGGTTTTGAAGTTTTAATAGAATGTGATATAAAGGTTTTTATACTTAATTGGATAACATCCGAGATTTATGAACGAATCAAATCGTTGGCAGAGAAACAAACATCATTCCAAGGGAGGGAAGAGTAGAAATCCCGCAACCAATCCCAGTCAGTGGAATTATAGAGCCAAATAATACGAGATGGTATGGATTCTACAGCTTCCTCTTATATGGGGCAGGACACAGTAATTAGACCGTGGTCAGAGGAACCCAGAGGAAATTGAATACTGATCCGGCTCTGGGTGAGTGGTGAGAAAAAGGTCCAATGAATTTTGGCTATATGTGACGATGCGTGGGAAGTAAAGAGGTTCTCTGGTGAGGTTGGTAAGAGATTGACTGATTGCCAAGGCCTCTGTTGCTCTACCTTGGGGATCGATTTTAGTGGACCCTAACCATTCTTTATTGTAGACGTTAAATTCGCCAAGGATAATGATTTCAGATTAAGAAATATGCTTTAGCAGAAAGTTTGAGCTACAGGATATCGGATCTGTTCGATTCAAGATTCGGAAGTCTTCTACAGGATAGCGAACGTAAGCGCAAACACCACTGTTGAAGCGTAATGAGGGGTGAAGTTCATAGCCACGGAAGAAAGGGTGATTGATTGCATTTTTGCTGCTTATTTTGGTTTCGGTGCGTAAGAGAATTTGAGACTTGCAGGATTGGAGATATTGGTGGTCAGAGTTGAGGTTTTTACTCAAGCCACAGGTATTGCTGAATGAGAAATAACATTTCGATGGTGGACCGCCACAAGTACCTTTAAACCGGAGATCAAAACGGAGAGGTATTTTGACTGGTATATTTTACTTGAGGAAGATCCATCATCATTTTTTCATATAACATTGTTCGACTTGGGTAAAATAAGGAAGAAGAAAGAAATTAAAGGAAACGTAAGGAAAAACGACTCATATAGACAGGGCTATAAACGTCAGTAAAGACTTCTCCGGTCCTTGGAAAGTCTGTGTGGACCCCCCACATGCAATCCTAATCTAACCTAACTTTAAGAAAATAAAATAAACCATATTTTATTAATTATAAGTTAAAAAAGAATCTAAAAAAAATAATTCATCGCCAGACCCGAGATTAGAACACGCATCCAGTGCAGCGAAAGTCGGGATCTCTATTCCATTTAAATATATGCCTACGACTAAGCCAGGAAGCTCACACTGAAGATTTAACAAAATTTGTTTATACTACGCCGAAATAAACGACGAATCAATAAGAAGCACACTGAACAATTTGTGTTGTGCATCCATTGCAGCGAAAGTCGGGATCTCTATTCCATTTAAATATATGCCTACGACTAAGCCAGGAAGCTCACACTGAAGATTTAACAAAATTTGTTTATACTACGCCGAAATAAACGACGAATCAATAAGAAGCACACTGAACAATTTGTGTTGTGATTGGCGAGATCCGAAGGCAATTTAGAGACAAGACCTTAAATTAGAGATGGGCCAACCTACTATTTTTTTGTACCTGTGAGAAGACGTTACTGCTACATGATATATTTATTTGTGGGAATAGGAATATTTATGGCTGAAAAGCGAAGCATCTGAAAAATGTGTTAGTTACTGGAATCGTTCGTTCTGCACACGCGGGAACATGTTACCTAAAGTTCATTTTTATTCAAGAATTTAGGCTTTAGGTAACAGGTTTGAAAAAAATACTATTCGTAATAGTTCATATCTGGAATATTGAAATTTACAATTAATATTCGTTAGCAATCAATTTTTCACAATTTAGGCAACTAGTCATTGCTCTTAAATTCTTCTTTGGGTTCAACATAATATATTAAAAAAACTAAAATGAATGTTTTATAAATATTTCTTGATAGTAGGAGTTCATGTATCAAACTAAACACTTCTACCGAATTTTAGCAAGAAAACCACTGAAAAAAAACCGTTTCGTCTATACAAGAAATAGGGAAAAATACCTTGTTTACATTTCTTCAGTTATTGTCAATTACAAAATAATTTATCAGCTAGGTATGTAAATGTCATTCTGTTCTTGCCCCTGCACTCTTTAGTACATTCTGGTCATTTTTCTGTTAATTGGCTTCGGTATGTACGGCGTTTATGGCATATAAGTGTATGTGCTATATCTGCAAATAGCAGCGATTCCGTGAAAATGTTTCATTATGCTTATAAAGCACGTCTGAAGGCAAAAATAACGTCTCTTTGCTGAACAAAATGTAGTATTAATTTGGCAAAACATGTTGTTTCGGTATATCTGTAGGGTTTTCTAAATAATACTTTTCTTTTTATTTCTTCATATATTTTAAATTTTATATGTATGGCAATAAACTATTATATTAGAAGCACTCCCAAAGAATATTATAATAAAAATATGTTTTTAAATTTTATTTTATTCCACTGGTTAATGTTTACATAGTCGTTTCTCGCCCTACTTCTTTGAAAATTAAAACTCAAAATATAGTTTATTGTCTTAAATACAATGTATTTGTTGATTAAGTTCTTACATAAAGAACAAATTATAATATATTAACAAAGCTGGTTAAAAAATAAAATGTAACAACAAAAAATTAAGATATACGCACTAAAAGTTTGAGGAGGTGTCCATTTTTAAAATCACATCATTTTTTTTTATCCAGTCGTCAATAAAATATTCTAATGCTTGTTGTCTTAGCCGTGACGCTAACTTTTTAAATATTGTGATTGTTAAAGAAAGACATTTTTATGTTATTTTGGCAGGTGGTTAAGAAAAATGTACTTTTACAAGCAATTAGCAGCCATCTTGTCATTGTGAGTACCCAGGATTCATTACCTTCATACTGTTATAGAACGAATGTATAATCTACCTGCTCCGCAATTCGCTCCGCTTTCATATATTTCACTTACAATTTTGTGACGATTTATAGTCACATATTGTATATTTGCAATCAAAGTCACGCTTGATTCCCTTGCCCCTTATTTCTTAACGAGGCGACCCACCAGAAGTCGGCATGACAATGAGAATCACTTCATAATTCTTCGTTCTATGGAGGGATGGAAAACCTGCTACCAAGGTTCGGTATGTACCTCCATTTTAGTTTTAGACATGTAGTACACAATTTTCTACGTTTCCGACATCGGGAGAAAGGTAGAATACGTAGAAACTCTCCATCTATATAACTATCAAACATTTTAAGATTGAACATTATGTTACTTTTAATTACATAAAATAAAAAACATCCAGTTCATATAGGGATCCCATCTTTTAGAAATTTCTATCCGGTACACCTAAGAAATAACGACAATTAACCATCACCTGATAATTTAACACAAAGGTCCTCACGTTGTATCGGACAGCAAATCTACCTAGTGACGACTAAAAAACAACCACCTTCAAACGCCTAAGAAAAAACGGCTACCAAGTATCAACTATCAACTGCCGACTAAAAAAAAATCCTCGCCCTGGACTTCAGAAAAGATATGAATGAGTGATGTTAAAGTGCTACATGTCTTTGGTAATTCGTTATAACCTGCGATTACAGGATAATTATTTTTTAGTCTCGGCACCAAACTTCATTTCATGATAATCCCTGCCACCGAAACTTAACAAGACAAGAAGGAGCACAGTCCGTCGGAACTTTTATGCTGTGCTTACAGTAACGTGCCGACGAATCAGAGAAATTCATGCAGCTGCGCAGGTGCCTGTGCTTTTATGCTTTTACGAGGTTGTTGCAAATCGCTAGCGGTTAAAACGAATAAACGTTCACTTACCGGGGTGATTTAAAAACGAGTTTAAAATCATCAAGCCATAATTGTTATTGTGACCTATTTTGCTTTGTATGTATTAAAAGAAAAAAGGGGAAAACGCTAAATTGTTTAATTGATAGATCTTAATATAATTATAAAAAGTACTGTTTGTAAAATTTAAGAAAAAACGGAAATCAATTGTTGAAAATTTTAATCCAAGAAGGAGGAACACAATGGTGGCTTAATAAGTATTCAGCCTAAAAAATCTAATTGTGGTATAGAGACAAACTAGTAAACTTTTGACACTACTCCAAGCCAAATAAAATGAAAAAATCACCCTCTCAGGTTTTACATATTTTCAGGTTTTAGCGTCCCTAGATGCAAAAAAAAAGTTTCGAGAATTCCTTCAGTCCGTCTGTCAGTTTGTCTGCCGGTCTGTCAGTTTACGACATAGCTTAAAAGCTACTCATCAGATTGGCTTCCATTTTGCCGGTGTCCCTGCTAAACAGGAGAGAGTAGCAACCGTAAGTTCATAATTAGTTAAATAATAAATTAAAATAGAAATGCCAGAAAAAAAGAGTAATTTTTTATTAATTATGAATAAAAATAAATTTGCAACTCTATGCAAAATTTGCTCAAAAAATATTCACAATACTACATAAATTTTGACAGTTTTAGAATTAAATTTAAATTATTTAAAAATTGTTTAGAATGATATCAAGATAATATTCATCATATTTTATTTAATATTTATTGTTTTAATCAGTATTTTATACTTTGAATAGACGGCAAAGCGATTTTTTTACATTTGAATAAGATAAAGACTTATTGTTTACATTTTCAAAAGGTATGATTCTACTTATTCAAAATAAAATATAAAATTTCGAAAATAATATAAAATATTACGAAAAGAATTATGCTATTTATAAACTTGATTTTTTCTACATCCGTGTAAAACAAGTGTTCTACGGTTTTACCTTAGGTATTTTACTGACCTAACCCTGCCTGCTAGCTAGAATCGTTGCTATTTTGTTCTATAAGGAGCAGACTGTAACTGCTACGTTTACATAGCAGTTCGCGAAATCGCAACCCACCTCTACCTTAAATCTTACACGTCTTTGATGGTCATGCCACTTTAGAGTGTGCGTGTATTTCAAATCTGATTTTCGAATTTCGATTATTTGCATTGTGATTTTATAGTTTTGTTGATGGTTTTATCGACGAACCTGATCCAGCCTAAAGCTAACGGAACAGATCCACCTAACAGTACAGGTTTTGTAAAAATATTTTTTTTCAGTAACTCGGGATTTTCTTGGTGCGTTATCGTGTGCTTTCTTTACAGCAAACCTAGCCAATTCTAATCTAACCTAATCCGCATTTCTAATAATTATAGGTTGTGTTAAAAAATAAACTTAAAGAAAGTCATCCGACTGAACTGGGACTCGGACACATATGCGCCGCAAAGCCAAGTATAATACCACCGAACCAGGAAGCCCGTACTTTAAACATTCATCAAAACTTGTTTATACTCGACGAAACTAAATGATGAACCAATAGGAAACACAACAAGATCTTTAATCGCCGGCTGTTCATACATATTGATTTGAAATCAAATTTTCGATATTTTGAAATGTGATTTTATATAGCTTTAATGATGGCTTTTTAGACGAACCTGAGCTTACCTAACGCTAACGTGACAAATCCACCTAACAATGTACGTTTTGTTAAAAAAATCTTTATTAACCTTAAAAACTCGGAATTTTGTTTGTAACTTTCTCAGCAAACCCAACCAAACCTAACCTTACCTGATCCACAGTTTTAACAATTATAAAGGTGAGGCAGGTAGCTCAGTGCATTTATTTGATAGTCTTGTGAGGTTGATCCTTGCAAAGGCTAGGTTTGAATCCTGGCGGACGCACAAACCCTTTGTCAAATCCAATATTAGAGGGAAAAATCCGCCAGAAAAGAGTGTAAAATGAATTTCGCATTTCATTCTATCATTCATGTTGGTAACCAGACTAGAGAAAACGGGATTTTCTCGTGGTAGTATGAAGGTAAATTCACGCTCCCCGGCATCACATACTCTCTCAGGTGGAGGGGATGGCCGAGATTCGGACTCCCCGATATACTGTAGGGTCCGTCTGGCTGACATTCCTCGAAGGTAAATTCCTTCTCCCTTCCTCCAAGGATGATTCTCTTCCCTTTTTGCGCACTCATCCTCTCCTCAATATGTTACGGGCACGGTCACGTTGCCCAACCAGTCCCACACATCAATGATATATAAAAAGCTAGGCCTGGCCAAATACCTACGAGTGCAGGCCTTATCAAATGTCTTAAAAATTAAAAAATAAGCCGTCCGTCTGAACGTGACAGGGATTTGAACGCAAATGCGACGCATCCAAAACCGAGTATTCTACCGCCGAGCCAGAAAGCCCATGTTTGATATTCAAAAAATTGTTTATTGTCCGCGGAAATGAACGACGAAGCAATAGGAAGCACATTGAACAATCTGCGTTGCAATTGTTATAATCCTCCGGCTATTTAAGGTTTTGTAGAAACACATTAAACAAATCTATACTGTGATTGGTATGATTCGGCGGCAATTGAGGGTCTTGTGTTGTGATTGTTATGATCCGCCTGCGATTGACGGTCTTGACTTCACGAATCGGTAAACACCCCGCCACATTTGACGTTATCATAGTTCTTTTCTTTGTATAATATAATTTTTATTATTTATTACGGCTTTAATGAAGGTTTATGGCTTTAATAATGATTTTATCGACGAACCTGAACTAACCTAACGCTAAAGCTACAGATCCGTCTAACTGAATAGGTTGTGTTAAAAATGCATGCATTACATGCTGCACAACGTGCAAAAACCGTATCACTGCGGCATGACGCTTAAACTAGAGACTTTAAACTCGAAGATAATTTAAGAAAATTACTGGCAATATCATGTCAAGTCGTTCGTTGTCATGATAACTGCAATAGTGGCGGCTGGTGAATCATCGCTGCAATGCTGCAGAGCTCCTAAAAAAATCAGGAAAAAAAAATTAACTACATAATCTAACCAAAATACCGTATTTTTTTACTCAGTTGACATGGTAATTCTCGGAGGATGTAGAAAAAACAACGACAATGCTTCTGAACAAAATGATTGTCATTTCTAACACCTATTATAATAAAATCATGTACCTAATATCAGTTTTTTCTTTTGTTGATTTTCTCTTTAATTTTGTTGAATTTAGCGTAGTGACATTGACATTAAATTATTCATTGATTATAACGTAGTTTTTTGCCTTCAGAATTAACTCAAAAATATTCGGTTAAAGGTTTTTTCATTATAGCGATAAAAAAATTTATTCTTTAAACAGTTGGATGTATAAAAACATTAAGAATTTTGTTAACTAAAATAAAAATTTGACATTTATTGAATTTTTGCTTGCCATTTGCAAGTTTCTTGCTTCAATCGGAAGTCAACATTGAAGTGCACTTCGAATTTTGTCTAACACTATTGCTATTTGCCAATAATGTTAACATAATGGAACTTGCGTATTAGGGTTGCCAGATTTGCAGAGAGCAAAAGCGTGGGGCTAGGTCCATTCCTCCGGAGGAAGGATAACGTCCTCCAAAATAAATTAAAGAGCAAAAAAAGCTCCTCTGATTGTTATTGGATCCAACAAACCTAGCCTAGCCGAGACATTTGTCAAGTGAAGTCACGCAGGTATACGTTTTCATCAAGGTTTATTTGGTTGTTACATGAACGAAATTGGTTAAATTATAATTTTTCTTCATACATTGTAACAGCTAATGTTTATTTCTCCTAAAAAGCGGGAGTGTTGAACCATTCGGCGGGAAGCGGGAGAGTCCCGCCTAAATCGGGAGGGTTAGCAACCCTATTCCTTATTCGTTTTACGTAAAAACTCGAGGCCTGCAACAGCCTTGGTAAAAACTGACCTACATAAACGGAACTTAAACAGAAAGTACACATTTATGGTACAAAAATGGGAGATAAGTTTATTGTTGGAACTAAATATAATCGTTTATAACCTATATTTCAAAAAAGTATTTAACAAAACACCGAAAAATACAGAAAGAAAAATTAAGTTTGACATACATGGACGGCAACGATTGACGTAACTTTCATTGTGCTCCGCGCTTAAATGTAGCTTTAATAGAGATGAGCGATATGGTGATTTTTAATATCTGTGATATCTGCTATCGTTTCTTTTTGATATCAGTGATTTAAAACCGTGACGTGATAACGACTTCCAAATACCGGGTTGGGTAAAGGATCACGTAAATAAAATACCGCGTTCATACCTATAATATCACTGGGACCATATATCGTAATTGTATTGATTTCAATGTCAAAGGGTGCAAATTTGGAAGAGGATTAAGGTGTTGTGCGGCAAACCAATAAATTCCGCAAATACAAATTTGCATAATATTAAGAATAAAAAAGTATGTTTTTTAACTTTAACACCTAGGCTCACTCAGTCCATACATGACTCCATAATGACAACAAAAAATTTAAAAAAAAAAAAGTTTTACTTCTACTATTGATATAACACAGTATTAATAAACAAACACCCTTACAACTTGTTAGAGTAGGGTTAGGGTATATGAATTAGTATATGAAGTTGTTATTTTTCTACATCACTATTTGGAATGACACTTGAAAAACCAAAACTGCTATTAACATCCCAATAATTCACGGAATAATAAAAAGATAAAACCATCCACATCATAAGGCACGATATCGTCTGCAGCCTGTGCAACTCTTATGAAGGCACTCGAATTTCAACTTTACTCACCAATTGAAATTACGGCAAACGATAAGGCGCGATATCTTCTGCAACCCGTGTAAATCTTATGGTGGCATAGGATTTTCGACTTTAAGCGTGCATTTACTGAAAATAGCGGAATAGCTGAAATCGTTATAACGTCACGGTTTTCTTTGTGTAGTTGGTAGCAGACGTGATCCGTGATTTTAATATACCAGTCATAAAATCACAGTTCGTGAAATATTTGCCACCTCTAAGTTAAGCTACATTTATATTCAATTTCATCTCGAATTTGTTGTGAAATCGGTTTGGTTGACAAATGGCAACAATGTGTTGTCATTTACATTAGACAAAATTCCAAGTGAACTTCAAAGTTGATAGTTGACTTCAGATTGGTTGAATCATTGAGGTCCTACCTCAATAGATTGAAGCAAGGAGCTTACGGATGGCAAGCAGAAATTAAATAAACGTTAAATTTTTAAGTTATAATTTTTATTTTACATAACAAAATTCTTAATATATAACTATTTAAACAATATAAGCGTTTTTTTTCACGCTAAAAGGAAAACATTTATAATCGAATATTTTTGGGATAATTCTGAAGACGTAGCAAAGATTAGGGCAGACATAAACTCTTAAAACCAAAACCAAAGAGCGTAAAAAAGTGATTAAATTATCTTCTTGGGTCAATTCAGTGCATTTTACATTAATATCTCAGAAAATGAAAAAATTAAATAATACAAAATCGGATCAGCTGTTCGGAATATTATTTCCAATGAAATGCACTTTTATGAAATGTCAGTTTCAACTTGGCCTTTCAAATGACTGTAAATGTAGCTTAATTTGTCTTCAATGAAATGTCAAAATGTGACAGATAGGTTAAGTAAAGTGTGAGTGTGTTGTTATGTTTTCTGATAACTGATAAGATACGTAGGTGAAAGGTTGTTCTTGTTTTTCTTGTTTTTATATAATTATTCGGTTTTAATTTAAACATTCCTCGGAATCAATTCATTCGTCCGCCAACCGTGAGTCACCGCGAGTGTGTTGTACGACGGTCTGGTGCTTCAATTCTTAAACTCTAGTAGATTTTTCTAACTACGTGACTTTCCCTTTAAATACCATGGCTGGTTAGTATTAAATATTTTTATTTGCCTTTAGTGTTAAAAGTTTCAAAACATGCAAAACATGTAAAGCAGAGATGGTTCTAAAACTAGTTGATGGCGAAGAATCGACTAGGTTGTTTTAAGAGGAACAGGAATCAAAATAAATGATTTAAGAACATTAGTGCTAGTTATTAAATTTTTTTGAAATCATTGATAAATACTTAATATGTTTATATTAAGTTTTGTTAACTTAAATTAAACATTCTACATGAAATTTTAAAACGAAGAATTTATTACAAAAGGTTAAAATTGGCAAATTGACAAAATATAAACAAAAGCAGGTGTAGAAGTCGACTATCCTGTGCTTGTTTTCCTATTCCTTTTTTCTGTCGACTGCCTCATCAACATCCTTTGAAAACTATTACTCAAGCATGTTGGGCAGAGAATTTCAGAAATATTGAAGACCATAACATTTGGCCAATCATAACCTGGAGTGTTCTCACTTCTAGGTCCAGATCTGAGAATAGAAAAAAGTGTCTAAAACTTAACTAATAAAACAGAGATCAATCGATATGCTTTGCAAAAAGAATGTATATGCTTTGCAAAAGAATGTATATCACTGCACTAGATCCTATTCCTGGTTCAACCCTATATTCATCCGCCATACAGAGTCATCCTTTACCAAGGTATGAACATCAAGGCCCCTTTCCAGTTACTTACCTTACCTAACTATTAGCTAGTGACTCCATGCTGGATATTGTCGACTCCAGCTGTTCCGAAATATGGGGTCTGTGACCTTGACATCCCAGGAATGACCCTGTCATCATATTGGTCATTCCCCAACAGCCTTGATATCCTAAATGATCCACGCCACTTCGGCAGCTGCTGTTGGCTAGATCCTACAGGTGGCATTGAAGTGATCTTTAGTAGATCCTGATCTTGAAATTTTCTTGGAGAACATCATTTTGCATCAAACCACTCTTTTTGTCATGCATGATAATCTGGGTATTTATCAAACACCTTTTGGAACGACTTACTAACGTCAATACATCCTTCGTTAATGCCCGAAGAATAGAACTCAATTTTTGCAGTTACATGGTATCCCATCAACACTTCACTTGGAGTCCCTCCTAGTCTTTTCCATTTCCCCATGGAAGACTAATTGCGTTCAGGTAGTCGGTTATTCCATGACAAATACAAAACTTTTTAAATTTATTAGAAGTGAAGGATGTATATATATATATATATATATATATATATATATATATATATATATATATATATATATATATATATATATATATATATATATATATATATATATATATATATATATATATATATATATATATATATATATATATATATATATATATATATATATATATATATATATATATATATATATATATATATATATATATATATATATATATATATATATATATATATATATATATATATATATATATATATATATATATATATATATATATATATATATATATATATATATATATATATATATATATATATATATATATATATATATATATATATATATATATATATATATATATATATATATATATATATATATATATGATATATATATAAGATGCTTTAAATGTCAGGAGCATTTTCACAAGTCTGATACATGTCCTAACAGCCTTGTCTGTGAGTGCTGTGGTGAGGATCATGATGTGCGTGATTGTCCCAAATCACACAAGAAATGCAGTAACTGTTTAAAAGCTAACAAACGGTACAAGACCAACTACAATATAGGCCATGGTGCAAGCGACCCACTCTGCCCCTCCTATCAGTATCTGGTTAGTGTGCTAAGAAGCAAAATAGATTATGGCTACAGCCCTTAGTCAACAAGAAATCGAGATTCTAAATGACCTTGACATTTGTAATGAGGATATAATGGAGGAAAGCATTGCTTGTGATGCCATAAAAACCAAAATAGACTTTAAAAATAAACTTTTTAGCATTTTACATTTCAACATTAGAAGTATTTGAAAAAATTTTGATGAGTTATTGGTCTTCTTAGAATCATACAACCTTAAATATTGTGATATTATAGTACTTACCGAGTCTTGGCAAATAGGGAATGAACAATTTAATATTGATGGGTACAATATGTTTTATAACAATTCAAAGCTTAATCAAAACGATGGTACTATTGTTTACATAAAATCTACCTTACACTTTAAAATTTCTAACATAAAATTAGACTATTCCGGAGTTACACTAAGTAGAATTATATTGGATGTTAATGGTGTGTCTCTGGGCGTTTCATGTCTTTACAGACCCCCCTCTACAGACATTCCTAGCTTTCTTAGAGACCTTGATACTTTATATTCGGTAAACTCAACAAATCAAATAGAGATTCTAATTGGTGACATGAACATTAATTTAGCAGCAGAAAACAATGAAGTAAATGACTACACTACACTATTGGGACACTTTGGTTTTTTGTCTGCTATTAACAGCCCCACTCGTGTAACTTCTAACACTAGTTCCATATTGGATCATATTTTTGTTAAAAAGAATCTCAGAACTAATCTTAAATACTCTTCTTTTGTTCTGCACTCTTCACTCACTGATCACTATCCTGTAATGTTGAGTGTGTCCTGTCAGCACAATATTCGATCTGATAAAACTTCAGATGCTAAAATTTTCACTTACTCCAAAATCAATTATCAAATTTTAGATGAGCTTTTTAAGGCTGAATCTTGGTTTAGTGTTTTGGAAGCTCAAAATATAGAAACTGCTACACAAAAATTCTTAGAAATAATGGCTGAAATAATAAATAAATCTAAAATAAAAAAAACATTTCAAAATAAACAGCATAAAAAATTAAAACCGTGGATTACTAATGGAATCATTAATTCCATTAAAACAAAATATAAAATGAAAAAAAAACTATTATTATATCAAGATGAAACTAAAAAAAAAACATTCACTGATTATAGAAATAATTTGTATAAAATTATTCAAAAACGAAAATATGATTATTATAAAACTGAAATCGAAAATAGTAAGAATGATCTTAAAAAAATATATCATATAATCTCAAACGCAACAAATGAAAATACAACAAAAAATAAATTAAACTTGGAAATCAAAAACAACAATGGAAAGTTTGATGATAATAAGAAGATGGCCAATTTCTGTAACGATTTCTTTGCTAACATAGGTTTTAAAATGTACAAAAAAATTAATGCTCCTTCTAGTTTTTCTAGAATTGACTTCACTGCTTTATCATCAATTTTTCTAAAGCCTACCAATTCAAATGAGATAATAAAACAAATTAACACACTAAAGAATAACTGCGCTCCAGGAAGTGATGGCATAACTACAAAAATCGTTAAAGATTTTCACATATATTTAATAAATCCAATAGTTCATATAATTAATCTAATTTTTAAAACAGGCATAGTTCCAAGTTGTTTTAAAATTGCTATCATAACACCCGTCCATAAAGCTGGAGACAAGTCTGATATAAATAACTACCGTCCAATAAGTGTTATCAACACATTTGCTAAAATCTTTGAAAAATGTCTTAAAGATCGCCTGGTCAGCTTTCTTCAACAAAATAATATCATATCTCAACGTCAATTTGGATTTATGAACGGTTTGAGCACTACCGATGCAATTTGTGAATTAACCAACAGCATAACTTCCAACCTTGACAGTAGCAATAAGTGCATTGCTGTGTTTTTGGACCTCGCCAAGGCGTTTGATACGGTGCCTCATGGCTCTCTCCTTAACGTTTTGGGTTTGTATGGGGTCAGGGGCACCGCATTAAGCGTCTTTGAGAGTTACTTAAGCGGTCGAACACAGATTGTCAAAATTAATGATGTTTGCAGCGATCCACTTAACATTACAATGGGAATACCTCAAGGCACTGTATTGGGACCCATACTTTTCATCACTTACATCAACTCATTAACTAGTATTGACATTGACAATGGCTCATTATTGTCTTATGCTGACGATACTGTAGTTCTGTTTTCAGGATCATCATGGACTTCTGTTCGTGATTTTGCCATTCAAGGTATGGGCAAAATTAAAAATTGGTTAGACACATTTAAGCTAACTTTAAATACCTCAAAGACGAATTACATAGCCTTTTCCATCACAGCAGCCAATCGTCCACACTTCCGAAGCATTCATATTGACAACTTTGATGGTGATATTCTAGAGGTTGAATATACAAAATACTTGGGTGTAATTATTGACTGTAATCTCAGATGGGATCATCATGTACTTAGAATTACAAAAAATATAAAGAAACTAGTGTACAAATTTTATGTTTTGAGAGAGATATTAAGTAAAAAGTTGTTGTTGTGTGTGTATAAAGCCCTTATTGAATCTTTAATTCGATATGGTATAGTGGTGTGGGGTGGTCTCTATCAAAATTCCTTAAAGCCTTTAAATGTAGTTCAAAATTATATTCTTAAGATTATATTTCGAAAAAATAGGCGATATACTACCAGGCTTTTATATTCAGAGGACATATTGGATGTGAGAGGATTATATTGTCTGTCAACATGCTCATTTATTAAAAAATCTACTAAATTTAAACAAACTATAAACCACATCTATGAAACTAGGTCTAAGGTCAGTGAACAATTGGAGATGCCAGTAAACAATAGATCAAAAAAATTGAGATCTTTCTCTTATTTAGGTCCCAAAATGTATAACTTGCTTCCCCTAGAATTGAGATCCCTGCCAAGACTGAAAAAATTCAATAATAGTTGTAGGATTTTTATTTTTAAATATTTACATAAATTTAAAGCTCTATTTCAATAGGATAACATCTATATTTATAAGGTTTGCTAAAATAAGAAATTATATTTGTTGTTGATGTAATTTTTAAATTTTTATTTGTACAGCTTTAGCATGAGGTTAACTGTATTCTCAATATAAATTCAAAGATAATACTTGTGTACATACAAGTGTTCATTCACTTAGGTGCAATTTCCAGTTATTAGGCTCCTATTTAGATTATATTTATTACAATATGTATGACATTTGTTACCTTATGTTTAATAATAATAATAATAATAATAATAAATAATATATATATATATAGATATATATATATATATATATATATATATATATATATATATATATATATATATATATATATATATATATATATATATATATATATATATATATATATATATATATATATATATATATATATATATATATATATATATATATATATATATATATATATATATATATATATATATATATATATATATATATATATATATATATATATATATATATATAATATATATATATATATATATATATATATATATATATTATATATATATTTATTTTTTATTTTTTTTTTAAATTTATTATACTCTTACACAACACTTAAAAAAGTAATTATAATGGGAGAGTGGTTACTTACTTAATAAGAATGTATATAGAATTCTTACATTTCTAAGACTAAGAATTAAAAGTAAATCCAACTAGCACTAACAGTTAAGTAAAAGACACTAAAACATAATAAATAATTTGCAGAAGCATTAACACATTTAGATTGCAAGAACAATAGAAATAAGAAATAACATTCACTCCTACTTAAAATATGCTTTAATACTATTTGCACTGATGTTAAAAATGTCAATATCGCACTTCTGTAAAATGTTGTTACATTCCTGAGCCATATTCTTGATTGGTGAACAACATAGAAAAGCTTAGGTTGCCTAATTCTAAGGTTAATTTTAGGAACATAAAATCTTATTTTGTTAATCAAGGAACATTTACAATACTTTAAGTTATTTACAATGTAATAAATAAATCGAACACTATGCATACTTCGTCTCTGACTCTATTTTAAAAGTATTGATCATGGTGTTATATGATATCATAAGAGGGTATATATTATATTGCTTTAAATACAAGTATCTCAAAAACCTTTTTTGGACCATTTCTAACATATTAATATGTACATCAGTCTGTGGTGACCAGATTACAGCAGCATACTCCAAGTGTGGCCTTACTAAAGCATTGTACAGCTTAATAGTAGTATCGATTCTAAAAAACTTTGAATTTCTAATGAGAAAACCCAAAGATTTGTAAGCCTTATTTACAATAAACTCATAATGTCTATTAAATTTTAAGGTTGCTTGCAAATAGATGCCCAGATCCTTACATTCAGTTTTCCTTACTACAGGAGAGTTGTTTATCATATAATTAAAGTTTATAAGGTTAGATTTGCGACTAAAAGTCATTAATTGGCACTTGCTAACATTTAAAACCATTATATTTTCTACAAACCAGTTCACAACAGAGTCTAGATCTTGCTGCAATCCAATACAATCCTCAGGTGATGATAATATTTTAAAAACTTTAAAATCATCTGCAAATAACAAGCTTTGTGAGTTATACATGAAGGTAAGGTGTTCACAAAGATTGCGAACAGCAAGGGGCCTAGGTTACTCCCTTGCGGCACTCCAGATGAGGCTACAAAATGAGATAAACTTCTCCCTATTTTTACCTGCTGGTGTCTATAAGAGAGATAGGACTTTATAAACATACAGGCATCCTTAGAAAAGTCAAACATATTTAGCTTATCCACAAGAACACCATGATCAACAATATCAAATGCCCTTGCGCAGTCAATAAAAATGACATCTAATTGTAATTTGTTTTGTATTGCTTCAGAAGCTATATCTGTTAATATGGTAAGATTCGACACAGTAGACCTACTAGGTAGAAAGCCATGCTGTTCTGAGACAAAACTATTCTCAAAGTTTTTTAATATATCATAGTAAAGAATATATTCAAAGATTTTGCCTATTGAATTTATAACACTTATTGGCCGATAATTTTCAACAGAATAAATTTTTCCCAACCCTTTATATACAGGGGTAATGATAGCTTCTTTAAGCTTGTAAGGAAATTGATTTGCTTGGATAGAAAGATTAGACAACTTTGATAAAGGTGCAGAAAAAATATCTACCCTTGTATATATAAGCTGGGATACAATCACTACCGGTAGATTTTTTTGGCTTTAACTTCTTTATACTGTTTTTTATTTGTTCCTCAGTAATATGTGAAAATGAGAAATTACCCTGATAATCTGATTTACTGGGGATATTTGATTGTTGAAAAACTGAATTAAAGTAATTGGCAAAGGCATCTGCTATGTTTTGAGGATCATTGAAAGACTGTTCAGCATATGATACTACAGTTGGAATTCCATTCCGTCTTTTTTTTGAATCTATAAACGACCAAAAACTTCTAGGGTCAATATTTACATTATTTTCAATATTTTGATTATATAATTTATATTCCTCTTTGGTCTGTTTCTTAATTATACATCTTATACTCTTATATTCCGTAATATCTATAGGAGTAGCTCTATTATTTCTTATCCTCCTATGCAATCTATTTTTACTTTTAATTTTATTAATTAGATCAGATGAATAGAAAACTGGATATTTTCTAACCTTTCTTGGCCTATTACTGTTGACCATTTTAGGAATTGCTTGATTGATGCACATATAGAGCTTATTATAGAATATATCAACACATTCATCAACATCTTGACATTCATTTAAATCCTTCCAGTCAGCATTTAGTAAAAGTTGATAAAGGAGATAAAAATGACCTCTAGAATAATCATAGGTAAAACATGACTACATGACTTGATGTTTTCAGGCCCCGATAAACTATCCAGGGGAAGAGACATTTTTAAGTTTAAAGACGGATGATACAAGTCCTCAGGCACTAGAGGATTGTCACTTTTTGTTATTTCTAAGTTTATATTTGAAATGACTAGGCCCAGCTTTCTTAACATATGATTAGAGACTAAAAGACATTTATTACAATCACAGATATTACAATCAGCAAGGAATATTGAAATCACCCAAGAATAAGATTTCAATATCCTTATCTAAGATATTCTCGAACATATTCAAAAACTGCTCATAAAATGTCATAGTCTCATTAGGGGTGATATAAACACAACATAAGTAAAAACTTTTTTTCTTAATTTTTAATTTTATAAGTAAGCATAAGTATCACTATCAAAATGTAGATCTATTTTTTCTGAAGTATATTTTTACTTTATATATATATATATATATATATATATATATATATATATATGTAGAATAGCAGAAATATATAGGGTACCCTGTGACATAATATATATATATATATATATATATATATATATATATATATATATATATATATATATATATATATATATATATATATATATATATATATATATATATATATATATATATATATATATATATATATATATATATATATATATATATATATATATATATATATATATATATATATATATATATATATATATATATATATATATAATATATATATATATATATATATATATATATATATATATATATATATATATATATATATATATATATATATATATATATATATATATATATATATATATATATATATATATATATATATATATATATATATATGTATATATATATATATATATATATATATATATATATATATGTACATATATATATATATATATATATATATATATATATATATATATATATATATATATAAAGTTAAAAGAATTTCCTTGTAAGGCCCTTTTTTAAAAACTTTAAATTTTATATAAATAACAACTACAACGTTCAAGATTCTAAGCTAAACAAATTTTATTAAAAGATTAACAATCGAAATAGTATGTATAATTACATATTGCAATATTGCTGATTCTGCTTAATGAGGTAATTAGTTTGTCGGTGTCGCATGAGGTTACTTGAAGGCATCGACCAGTGGCGGGTAATATTGGCTAGATAACTCCTCCCCCGTTAGAATGAGGCATCCTCTGGAAGGGTGATGCTGTTCTCCTGAACAGGGATGTCTTGGGAGGTATTCTGGGGTTTCTTGGTTTTGTTATGTATTACGTCATTTGTCTTCTTCCAACAGAGATAAATGCAACCTGCAATTACTACTATATACAGGATGATGCTCCATAAACTTGGACGTGTAAAGTCTGATAGAGGGCTTTTTGAATTGGGAACATGGGATTTTCAACTGCTGCTTCAAGGTTTAATTTTTTCAATTCAATACTTATTTTAGGTGGATTTCTCATTTTAAGTTGCAGGTTAGGGGTTTGGATTACTGAGGGGTGCCCAAAACTTTTTTCCTGAAATGGAATCTCCTGGTTTCTAAATATTATGTTGCAGGCATCTTTATTTATCAGGAAAACGCCTTTCAGTTTTAGGGTCTCCACATGATCTTCACAATGCACTTGTATGCTTTCTTCTCGTGGAAACACAGCCAAATATTGATTGATCTCATAAATTATCTCAATATGATTTTCAGCAATTTTTAACTTTGTAAATTGGCAGAGACTAGAGTTGTCATGTTGAAGGATCCCTTCTTCGCAGGGCACTTTGATGTTGGCTTGTAGAATATATGGACAATGATATGGTTTGCCTTCGGTACACATGCCATTTAGAGGTTTTATTGGTTTTTTATTTAATTTTAGAAAATATCGCGTACTGGGGATTATCATAACAAATTCTGATTCATAACTTGCAGGAATAGGTAAAATGTGAAAGAGTTCAAATTGTTCTTCAAAATATATTGTTATTGAAAAAAAATACGTTATCTTAGTCTGCTGTATATCGCATTTTACTTTAATTATTGATTCGTACTTAGAAATATTTTCAAGAGTGACAGTGAATGGTAGTTGGTTCTTGTAATGAAAAGAGATTCTTTTTATTCCTGCAAAACGATTTGCAGGTGTAATTATACTAGGGTGTATTATGCCTAATTTGCAAAACGTAATAGAGTTCTCGATATCTTGCAGTGTGCTTAATAACGAGTTATATAAAATAATTAGTTGGTAATACAAATCATTTGCAAAAAGAATATCCTGAATTTCAACATCTTCTCGCAATAGTTGATCTAAAAACAATATTTTAGATCTTAACAAGTTTTGATTATGTTGAATATCTCTAATTGTATTATTAAAGTTTTTGATAACTTGGTTATTAAGAGAGTATTGCATTTCTAGCTGGGTCTGCAAGTTATTAGCCTTAGTTTCTAAATGGTTTAGTATTTTATATATTTTGTCCCCATCATTAGAATCTAAGTTACCTGTGATACCTTTAATAACAGATCCTAAGCCGTTTATTAAGCCTCTTTTAAGACTGCTAATATTATGTAAAGAAATAGTTTCTAACTTAGTAAGAATAGATTTTTTACAAAACATAACAATATTTTCGTAATGTTCTAATTCGCTAACTAAATTTGTACTATTCGAATAAGTAACCTTAAGATTATCATGTTGGATAATTAAATTCTTATATTCTATGAAGATTTGTTGTAGGTCATAAAAATGTACGAACATATGTTCGGTTCTTTGAAGTCGGGTGTTAAGTTTATTGGTAAGGCGCCCAAATTCTCCGTAATATTTCTTATTTCTGTCCTTTGTCCTGGGATGAGGAACCTGAAATATTTTTAAAATGATAAGTTTTTCTTTTCGGTCTTTTGACATTAGATAGGTGTATTTTATCCGTAGTGTTTCCGTGTGTGGGATTAAGTCTAGCGGTTTTTAAATTTTCGTTGACCTGAGTTATTTGCTCTGGTTTGTATTTATTTAATGTCTTTGACTGCTTTTGTTTGTTTTTAATGAGTACTTTTTCAGGAATTTCTGGCAATTCTTCTTGAGATTCGTTAATTTTTGTTGACAACTTTTTCTTTAGATTGTTGAATTGTTTCGTTTAGCTTTTGATAGAAAAGTTTCATTTTGTCACGGTGATTAGAGATGTAATTATTGACGAGTTGTTTTTCTATCTCGAGATTAAAAGGGGATTCTGCGGCTAGGTGGCCTGTAACTATTTCATATGGGGCTAGATTGGTTACAGAATGTATAGTATTATTATATGCTAGTATAGCATAATTGACTTTCATTTCTATGGGTTCATTTTTAAATTCTTGTTGGTTATTGAGCAGCCTGATGTGCTCGATCAGTGTGGAGTGGAATCTTTCTATAAGACCATTGGATTCGGGGTGTTGGGAACTTATAAAGTGAATCTTAATGGGTGTGGAGAAGTTCACGAATTATAGAGTTTTTAAATTCTAATCCATTGTCTGAAATTATTTGTTCTGGGATACTGTGATGAGAGAAATATTTTATTAAATTATTGGCAACTTCTATAGATTGCGCAAAGTTTAATTTGTACGCCTGAGCATATTTAGAAAGAATCAACTAAGGTTAAAAATTTGCAATTTTCTAGAGAGATACTGTCGATATGTAGGATTTGGAAGGGTTTATTTGCTGTAGGTGTGATGTTTAGTTCTAATTTCAGCGGTTTCCTATCATATTTCGTTAATTGGCAAATTTCGCATTCGTTAATATAAGTTTGGATAGAAGCACGTTGATTAGGCCAATGATAATTATTTTTTATGCGTTTTTCAGTTTCATCGATCCCGCGATGATTTGTTTTTCCTTCGTGTTGGTTTTGAATAATTTGCTTTATTTCGTCATTATCAGTGACGTCAATTAATTTCTTAGTACATTTAATCATATTGATTTGGGAATTTTTAAAGTATTTTTGTAAAACAACACTAAATTTTTCGTACACGGGGTCTTCGAAATATAAGTGATATTTCACTTTGGGAACAATGGTCTCTTCAATGAAATTTAAAACATCATTTTCAAAGTTGTTCTCTGAAAACTGAACATAAGTGCGTTGTTTAGAATTAAATAGATCAATGCGAGATGGAGTAGCAGGGGCATATTTTACTTTAGAAATTATTAACTGATTTTTACCGAGATTAACAGGACATTCTATGATAGGAATACCTATTATGGAGTTTTCATGAGATGAGTGCACAGTAATATCGCTATCTTTTTCCATTTTGTCTAGGTCGCCTGTTTCTACTAATAAAGATTCATTCTCATGTTCATTATTTTCATTAATATTCTGATTTATTTTTTCGACATATTCTTGAAGCTTAAATATAGCTTCAGAACTAGGTTCAGTTTCGTTCGCATTTAATTCTATGCGCGACAGTGCGTCAGCATTTTTACTAAGACAACCTTTTATAAAAACAATGTCGTAATCGTACTCTTCCAGTTTGAAGCGCCAACGTATTAATTTTGAATTTGGTTCTTTTAGTGAAAATAACCATTGCAAGGGCTTGTGATCGGTGACTTAAATTTACGCCCAAATAGATAAGGCCTAAAATATTTAGTGGCCCATACAATAGCAAGAAGTTCTTTCTCGATGGTTGAATAATTTATTTCTAACTCATTTAAGGTTCGACTAGCGTATGCTATCGTTAGGTCTAATCCTATTTTACCTTGAGAGAGAACAGCTCCTAAGGCGTAATTAGAAGCATCACACGTTAATATGAACGGCTCAGCAAAATTGGGATACTGAAGAATTGGTTCGTTTGTTAAAAGTTGTTTGCATAATTCAAAACATTTAATATATTCAGGATGTTTTATATCTATCACGGCATCTTTTTTTAGTCTTTTCGTAAGAGATTTTGTTACTTTGGCGAAATCTTTAATAAATTTCCTATAGTAACCCAAAAGTCCCAGAAAGCCTTTTATTTCTTTTTGGGTTTTTGGCAAGGGAAAATTCTGGATTGCGCAGATTTTGTCCGGATTTGGTTTTACACCTTCAGGTGTGACAATGTGCCCGAGGATTTGTAGGCCCATTACACACACAGGTAGGAATGCATTCTTTGAGCTAGTTAGTGCTACTGATTGGACATTTGTCGATGATTTATGAACGTCAGTAATAAGATAAATATTTTTCTTGAAAAAAACGGCTTTTGAACACTCCTTTGCCGAGAAACGATTAAAAAAAGATCTATGCGTGTTTTATGGTTTACTGATACGTTGAGGGAAATGAGAGAAAGACTTCAATTCTTGAATGATCTCTGTAAAATGTACAACACAGAGGAAAATAAAATTATAAGAAACCAGTTTAGATCCAAATATAAAAATGAAATTAAAAAACAAAAAATTTTGCAAATGACAACTTTATTCACAATGCTAATAACCCAACAAAGTCCATGTGGGCTATTATAAATCAAAAAAAGCCCGACTTAAAAAAGCCCAACATATCTCCTAACGATCTCAACACCTTTTTTGTTAATGCTGCCGACACGTTGGTTAGCAGGCTTCCGTCCACTAATATTGACCCACTTAGTTTTTTTTCACCAGCTGACTTTCATTGAGGTGCGGGACATAATGACTTCCCTGAAAAATACTACCGCCAAAGATGTCTATGGTCTGAGCACACCAATACTTCAAATATAAGAGAATTCATGGTTGTTCTTACCAAAATATTTCAATGTATTGAGAAACGGGTTTTTCCTGACATTCTAGGTTGCTTCTGTGGTATTTTCAAGAAAATATGTATCTAATTACAGACCTATTTCTGTTTTGCCTGTGGTCTCAAAAGTTTTTGAAAGGGCTTTAAAAATAATATGTAAATATTTGGATAAACATAATATTATAAACAAAAACCAGTTTGGGTTCCGTAAAAATCTAAGTACAACTGATGCAATCCTTAAATATGTGGAATTTACCCTTGACTGCTTTGAGAAGGGACTTTACTCGGCTGCTATTTTCTGCGATCTTAGCAAACGCGCCTCATCAATCACTATTTAACAAGATGGAAATGTAGTTTCTTGATGGGGTTAGGCGCGTTGTACCACAGGGCTCCATCCTGGGCCCCATTCTATTTCTCATCTAAAGGGCATTCAGTTTTTATGCCGATGACACGGTGCAAGAACTCATAGTGACCATTTTCTGTATTGAAAGCAGTTTTGGGGATGATTTCGCGGTTGTGTATCGGCCATTTCGAGCTGATGAAATCCCGACGCCAAGTCAAGGGAAAAGGAAAAATATTGCACGTGCTACCTATGCTCTTGAATTTATCATTAAATATAACAGATCTGTGATATTTGGTAAAGGCATAAATATTTGAATAAAATTTTATCTAACATCAGGCTTCTGGCACCTAAGCAGCTGAAACTTAGGTTAAAAGCTGTATTCCTGGGTCGTGCCTTTTTTTCGTTAGAAGAAATAGCTTTTCTAACTCTTTTAGAACTCTTCAATTTTCATTATCCTGTAAAATTTGTGTTGTTTGTCATTTACTTAGTTGGTATTTATTCTATATATTTCTGTAATTTTGTATATTTATTTAAATTTAGTTAGTGTTTATATTCGTTTAAATTAAGCATAGTTTGTCTTTTTATATGTATTGTAATTATTTTATATTATTGATTTAAATTTAATTATTATCATTTTTGTAAAATTATGTATTTCTAAATTTATTAATTTTAATTCTCCTTATGACGTGTGAAAAGTGTAATAGCTGTCTTCATTAATAAATTCTATTCTATTCTATTCTATTCTAAGCCACCTCTTTTTGAGAAATTCAGATTTATCGAGCTGAATCTTAAAGTTTGAATTACGTAATCGTTCAAAAAAGTCTATCAATATGTTCTTCTAGGCTAGTACTAAATATTTTTTTTGGCACAACCCAAATAGGAGAGTGACCATTTTCTGTATTGAAAGCAGTTTTGGGGATGATTTCGTCGGCCAAATTTGATGGACCAAGTGAAATATATTGACGTCTACCTAATTTATATATATATAATATATAATATTTTGTTACGTCAAAACATTTAAATTACCTTAAGTATGTTTTAAAACGAAATAAAAAAAGTTACGGGTTTCTAGGAACAATTTTATGTACGATGTAAGGTTAGATTAGGTTAGTTTTTTTTTATTGATTTAAATTTATTTTGGGTTAGACCTAACAAATACATTATACTAAGAATAGCTCATGAAAGCACAAATATTTGGGCTACTTAGGGTTAGATTTTGGTTACCTGTAATAAATAAATACAAAAAAATACTATATTTTTGCAAAAAATAAAATATCTTAACTGTTTATAGAAATTAAAAAAAAATGTATGTACCTATAAGTATAGGTATATTCTATTTTTTCCAAAAAAAAAACATGGAATAAAATCTTCAAAAGAGGATTTCAAATTTTTTTGGTTACCTTTACTGTCTGTTAAACAAATAACATTTGTTGAGAAGTATAATCAAACTGTTTCCCCTTCAGCACAGTAATTAGACCCAAAAAAAGGAGAATATAATTTTAGATATTAAAACTTATTTTGTCCCATAGACACACATAACTCCAACTTTTTTTCCGTTTTAAAACATACTTAAGGTAATTTAAATGTTTTGACCTAACAAAATATTACATGAAGTGCTATGCTAGTGTGTATTTTATATACCACTTGGTTCCTAACCTAACTGTTTGACACTTTAAGAATTATGATTTTCATTATAATAACAATTATTTTTGCCCTTAAATCGGATTTAAAAGTGTCTAGTTAAGTTTTTTAATTACGAAAATACAAATGCACTTACCGCTGGATCGAAATTCCTTTCTTCCTTGTACTTCCAATATGGGTACGACCGCATGCCACACAACTGACCATTTTTTGTATTTAGGATAATGCAAACGTCAGAAAAATAAGGTCCCAAAAATGACGTAGTTCCGTCAAAGCCTGCTAACTTTAAATAATGCATGGGGCTCTTTCCTGTTGTCTATTTATTCAAAGGTATTTGTTGGTTTTTGAGTTTTATGTTGATCTCTTCAATAGAAAATAGAGCCGCGGGACTGTAAACGCGCTAGTAATTATTTATTTTATGCCAAATATTGAAAACCACGCGTAGCCATACAAGCACAATTGTTGAATAAAAGGGCACTTACTTGGGTCTTCAAACTACGGCTGTCCTACAGGAGCTCCTGTCTACTCTTCTTGCAAAGGGGTTGACACTCATAAACACATTTTAGAGACTTGGATAAAAGGGTTTGATTTTGAATTTCGAAATTGCTTCTTACTGTGCGCTTGTCTTACACCACACACACACACCATTCCTTGTCCTTTTTTCGGAATGCTGGCGCTTGTCCTTGACATGCGCAGTGCCAAATAAATTTGAATTTGTATGGCTTTGTTTCATTAGCGATATGAACGATTTTTCTTTACAAATGAACAAATTTGCGTGAACATTTTTCCGCGCACTTAAAACGAAGTTTTAACTCTATGTTAATTTTGAACAAAAATATGAACAAATTAATCGTTGAACTAGGAATAATAATAAAAAAAAAATATCCAATTATATTTTTTAGATAATTTTAGTTAATATCCAAATGATAATAAAATAAAACTGAATTTCAAAAAAAAAACGACGTCACACGATATGCATACTTGGTTAAGGATTTAACGGGAATCCATTGGTAAGGGACATAGTTTAACTAACGGACGCACAAGAAGTCCGTATTGAGTTTTGACCGTAATCACCCTTATGTGTTTATCACGACCGGGATGTATTGCTACGATTCTACCTAACAACCATCGCAAGGGGGGTTTAGTTTCATCCTTAATCAAAACTAAAGAATTGAGTTTGATTGTAACTGAAGGATCGTTCCATTTTGAGCGTTGCTGCAGGGTATTTAAATACTCATTTCTCCAGCGCTTCCAGAAATCGGAATGGAGGCGTTGAATTAACTGCCAACGGCTCAAAGAACTGATTTTTAAAGTTGTCAAATCGGGATCTGGACAAGAATTTAAAGGTTCCATAGTTAGGAAATGGTCTGGGGTCAAGGGCGTAAGATCGTTGGGATCGGAGCTTTGCTCACAGATAGGTCTAGAGTTCAGTAGGGCTTCAATTTGAGTTAGTAAAGTGTAAAGTTCCTCAAACGTAAAACTTTGATTACCAATGGTTTTATAAAGATGAGATTTTATTGATTTGACTCCTGCTTCAGCAAGACCATTAAAATGAGGAGCGCCGGGACTGTTTAAACACCATTTTATGTGTAAGCTTTCAGCGGCAAATTTAGAAAGATTTTGAAATTCTTTGATAGCCCCCACAAAGTTAGTTCCACAGTCGCTAGTAATTTGTACACAAACACCGCGTCTGGCAACAAATCGCCTCAGGGCAGCTATAAAAGTCTCAGTTGTAAGGTCAGAAACGAGTTCTATGTGTATAGCTTTGACACAGGTATCTACAAAAATGGCTATGTACGCTTTTAAAGTAGGTGCCTTTGAAGTTGTCTTGAAGCAGCTATCATGATTGGACCAGCATAGTCTAAGCAAACATGCGAGAAGCATTTTAGCTGAGACGCTCTAAACGCGGGCAAGTCAGCCATAAATGGCATATAAGGTTTTGGTTTTGAACGAAAACAACGAATACAGTTTGAAAGAATCGAATTTATAGCTCTACGAGCAGATAGAATCCAAAATTTTTGTCTGATAAGATAAAGCACAGTCAATGGACCAGGATGGAAATTGTTATTGTGAGTTTGAAGAATAATCAGATTGGTTAACCTATGATTTCTAGGTAGGAGTATAGGATGTTTTGCTTCAAAAGTAAGGTCGTTAGAATGTCTCAAACGTCCGCCCACTCTTATGAAACCCGACTCGTCTAGAAATGGCGCAAGCTTGCGCAACGGCTTGGGTAATAATTCTTGATTTTTAATTTTTAAAATAATATCGGGAAAACATTCCTGTTGAACTGTTTTAACCAAGACCAACAATGATTTATGTAGCTCAAGAGCAGAAAATCCTCCGGAAATAGGAGAAGATTTATTTTTCCTATTATTTATAACTCTAAGAAAATGACAAATGATTTTTTGAATAAAATGCAGATTTGAAAATTTATTGATTAGCAAAACAAAATAATTTGGTTGTACTGTAGCTAAAAGTACAGTCGGTTTTTCTTCTTGAAAGACTTCTTTAGGTACGACCTTATAAAAATTGTCTACAAATTTATTGAATTTCCATTCAGATCTGGGTAATGTTATCCAGGGGGGACCATGAAACCAGAGTGGGTGACCACAAATATTTTTCTGGGTTAAACCCCTACTGGCACAGTCGGCAGGATTTTCTTCGGAAGGTATATGACACCAAGGTACTTTGGGTATAGCATCCTGTATGTGGCTTACACGATTGGCTACAAAACTTTTCCATTTATGGGGTGAAGTAGTGACCCAATGCAAAGTTACCATTGAATCCGAAAAGGCAAAGATTTCGTCTATAGTGATAAGAGGTGAATAATTTCGAATGACTAATTCCAACAAATCTGATAGCAGGGTAGCACCAAGAAGTTCTAATCGAGGTATTGATTTTGTATGAGTAGGAGCCACTCGTGATTTTGCAATTACGAGGTTTGATTTGATTTCATAGTTAGGCAATTCAATACGAATATACACGCAGCTGGCGTAGCCAAGTTCTGATGCATCACAAAATGCAAAGAGTTGGCAACGTTGTAAATCCTCTGAAAAAATATGGCGAGGCAAAGATAATTGAGAGAGACTATTTAGTTCACTACTAAACTGGATCCAAAGGTTAATGATAGGTTCAGGGGGTTCCTCATCCCAAGACATATTGCACAACCAGAGTTTTTGCATTATCGTTTTAGCAAAGAATGAAACTGGTGATAACAACCCCAAAGGGTCCCAAATTTTAGCTATAGCTGAAAGAATGTTTCTTTTAGTGCATGACTTTTCTGAGGGTCTACAAGAGTAGGCAAAGGTGTCTGAAGTGGGATACCATTGAAGCCCAAGAACTTTGATTGAAGTCGATTCCTTGTTCTCGAAAGTAACTGGAATTTGGCAATCGGATGGTGGCAAATGTAAAAGAAGTTTGGGATTATTACTTTCTAAGTTCGAAGCCTCCTAACTTTAATAAAGCAATAAGATCCCTTTGAAGACTAAGCGCATCATCTAGATTATCTGCGCCTGCGCAGATGTCGTCCATGAGAAGCTTGAGGGTAGTTTTGACGTTCTATTATGGCTAATTGTTGAAGAGTCTGGATTGCCAAATAAGGACTAGAGCTCACACTAAAAGTCACGGTGTTCAAACGATATTCTTGAATAAGTTCGTTAGGATTGAAACGCCATAGTAATCTTTGGTAGTCTCTATGAAGGGGGTTAATTTTAATTTGGAAAAAATGTTGTTTAATATCTGTTAAGAATACGACAGAATAAAATCGAAATTTAAGTAAAATCTCAGATATACCGTTTTGTAGTCTGGGACCGATTAAAAGGGTTTCATTTAAACTAATGCCCTTTGATCCTTTTACGGAGGGATTGAACACAACACGAAGTTTTGTTGTGGATTTATCTAAACGTACAACTCCATGGTGGGGTAAATAACAAGATAGAGCTGGTTTTGGATCATCATTTTGAATTAAAGACATATGCCTATTGTTTATATAGTCTCTAATGAAGTTGCTATACAATGTGTAAAAATCGGGATTTTTTGAAAATCTTGAATCCAGCGCCATAAAAGAGCGATATGCAATGGAAAATGTGTCACCTAAATCAGGTTCTGAATGGCGAAAGGGTAAGTTTACTACGAAACGACCTGATGGTTCTCTAGTAGTGGTTTCTCTGAAAATCTCTTCGCATTTTTGTTCCTCGGGAGATAGAAATACTTTAGGTTTGATGGTCTCTAATTCCCAAAATTTTCTAATGCTGAAATCTAGAGATTCCTCAAATGAAGTTAGATATGCATTTATAGTGGGACCAGAAGCACCCTCCATGGTTTTTCCTAATAAAACCCATCCAAAGACGGTTTCATAAGCTGTTGGTTGCTCCTGCTCTCCTGGTATTCGGCCTGACTTAAAAATTTGAGTGTATAGTTCAGCACCCAGTAACATGTCTACAGGACCCGGTATATTGAATGTATCATCGGAAAGATTAAGCTGTAAAATATGTTTCCAATGTGAGTAATCAATTTTTATTGAAGGCATGTTTGCACACAGATTAGGTAGAACAAAGACTTCGAATGTAAAAGAGGGTTCTGTTCGGTTAAGAGGTTTTATTGTGCAGGTTGAAATACCACTAGTGGCAGAAGAAGACTAATTCAAACCTAAAACTGGGATAGACAATTTTCTCCTAGAAAGCCCTAGGCGATTTAAGCAATTTTCACTAATTAGATTGGCCTGACTGCCACTGTCTAATATTGCCCTAATTGTTTGAAAATAGCCTCGTGAATCCAATACTTGAATCTTGACTGTAGATAAAAGAACAGTAGTACGAGGGGAAGAAGTCGATAAAGAGGTGCAAAGGCCATTTTGCGGCATATGATTTTTATTAGAATCCGAATTACAACTTGTGCTTTGAATTAAAGATTGGCTATGCAATTGATTTCGATGTGGTGGACAATTCAAGGAGTCATTTTGACCTTGCATTAAATTAAAGTTAGGATTGTTACAAGTTAAAGTTGAATTCATTTGATTTGAATTATTATAGGATAAATCAAGATTATTTGAATTAGAATTTGACTTAGTATGATTTGGATTGTTGTAAGTTAAGTTTTGGTTCAAATTCGAATTAGTATGGTTTGAGATTTGATTAAAATTTTGTTGACATAATAGTGTATGATGTCTAAATCGACATATTTTGCAATTAAATGTGCTTACGCAATCTTTTAAGGCATGATTATATCGTAAGCAATTTACGCATGCGTTCTGTTGTTTAACATATACAAATCTGTCACTAGGTGACTTTGAAATAAAAACAGAACATTGTGAAAGGGGGTGAACCAAATTATTACAAAGTTTACATTTGTTTTGAGAAAAAATTGAGTTTTGATTTGTTTGAATAGCTTGACTATTTTGCCGTTTATTAGATTGTGAGTGTGTATGAATTAAAAAATTAGATGGTTGACTGGATTTATAATTAATATGACCAGACTGATTTTTGGATGTACTAGAATTTGAGAAACTCTGTTTTGAATTTGCCTTGTTGTTTATAGAACTGGCTATATTTTGGGAAGGTAATATTTGACTCAAGAGCCTTACAATGATTAGTTAAAAAATCGATCAAATTGTTATAAGTTGGAATTCCTGTAGTGCTATATTTTAACTCAAATGCAGTTCTTGTTGAGTGATCTATTTTGGATAGTAAAATCGAAAAAAGACAAAAACACCAGTATTTAACTGGAAAATTTAAGTTTTCTAAAGCGCTAACGTTTTCTGAAAAAATATCAATTAATTTTCTAAGATCTTTACATGAGTTATTTTTTAAAGGGCTGGCATTATAAATTGCGTTCCAATAAGTTGAAGCTAATAATCTAGTGTTTTGGTACCTATCTGTCAAAGTTTTCCATGCTATTTGGTAATTTTTTGCAGTTATTTTAATTGAATTTAAAAGGTTGGAAGGTTCACCTTCTAGAAAAGAAAGTAAATGCTGAAATTTTCTAATGTCTGAATAATTTGTGTTATCGTGAACCAAAGAAATATAAATATCATAAAAGGTTGGCCACTTTCTAGGATTTCCATCAAAAGTAGGTACCTTAAGCGGGCCTAGATCATCTTTGTTTTGAATAAGAGACGGGGAATTTGCCAAAAACCCGTTTGGAAAGAAATCAGAAAATGTTGCTTTAGTTTCGTAGTAAAAAGTATCTGTTTCTTTTCTGATAACATCGTGACTCTCAAACTCGGTATCGTCAATAAGACCAATTGTTTGATTATGAGTTATTTTAAACTGATCATAATGATCTTCTAAAGATTCAAAGGCAGCCTTAAAAACCGATTTTATTGAGGGATCTGTTTTCGATTTTACTCCTAAGTCATACACTTCTTTAATTCGAATACTCCAAGTTTTTCGCTGATTAATAAGTTTATTTGAAGCCATTCTTAATGCAAATGCTAAAAAATGATTAGAAAATTTTCCTTAAAACAAAAATAAGTGAGAATATCGAATGTTATTTTTTTTTTTTATTTTGTTTATCGATTAAAATTAAAGAATGATTGTACCCAACGGGTATAAAATAGAATCGCTCACCTGTTATTTTTACCTCAGATTAGCAAATAATTTCACCGGTCAAAAATAACACTTCAAATTTCTTATATTGTGGGTTTTATTTTCTACGATTAATATAAATACGTGTATTTACCAATGGATTATTAAATGCGAACCAATATATGCACCACTAAATCACATAAACAATCAAACATTTAAAAAAAAACGGCTTAATATTTAAATTGTCTTGTATGTTTGATTTTCCAAAAGTAAACAAACCGTGACCGTGAAAACTAAAACTGGCTGCGCGCTGGAGCTGTCCACTGATGCGGTGGCGCGGCAGCACGTGCAGAAAAGTATCGGGAGGTTACACGTTATTCGACAGGTTGCCGGTTGTGGAATTTATATCAAAAATGGCGAAAATATAACAACAAATTTTTAATTTATTGCGTAAAAAAATTTAAAAAAATAAAATTTATTAGATTTGGCGAGAATGACCATAAAAATGTTGGTTTTTGAGTTTTATGTTGATCTCTTCGATAGAAAATAGAGCCGCGGGACTGTAAACGCGCTAGTAATTGTTTATTTTATGCCAAATATTGAAAACCACGCGTAGCCATACAAACACAATTGTTGAATAAAAGGGCACTTACTTGGGTCTTCCAACTACGGCTGTCCTACAGGAGCTCCTGTCTACTCTTCTTGCAAAGGGGTCGACACTCACAAACACATTTTAGAGACTTGGATAAAAGGGTTTGATTTTGAATTTCGAAATTGCTTCTTACTGTGCGCTTATCTTACACCACACACACACCATGCCTTGTCCTTTTTTCGGAATGCTGACGCTTATCCTTGACATGCGCAGTGCCAAATAAATTTGAATTTGTATGGCTTTGTATCATTAGCGATATGAACGATTTTTCTTTACAAATTATTTATTTATTTATTTATTTATCAACGGGCATAACCCAATATTACAATAGAACAAAATATATTAACAAGAAAAACAATTAAAACTAATAACTAATAACTAATTAAGTAACCCAACCCTAACCAAGACTCAACACAGCTAAGTTGCAAAATAGTTAACAGAACAAAGGTAACATTAATAAGGAACAACCTTATGCAACACAAGACTTCACGCTCCTGGCAAAGCTTGCACGCCCCTCAAAGCAGTCAATAAGATGGGAATATTGGTTAGCCAATCTAACAGATCTTGCCAGAAAAGAATTATGGCCATAGTTTGTGCGATGTGTTGAATTGTGGAAGGAAACCGCCTGTCTAGTTTGCCTTGGTTGGACGTGGAGGCCTATCTTATTAAGAAGTCTAGGACAGGAGCTCTGAGAGTGTAGAATGCTATGAAACATTTTAAGATCTCTAAACTTGTGGCGAGTTTCTAGATTGTCCAAATTTAAGGTTGACTCCATATGACGGTAGTCAATCCTGTCCTGGTAATTGATTGGTAGACCAGTCTGCTTAAAGGCTACATATCGAAGAAATTTATGTTGCACTCCCTCAATCCTATTAATATGTTCGTTATAGTAAGGGGACCAGACACAAGAGCTGTATTCAAGATGAGGACGCACAAGTGAGCAATATAGCTGTCGCATGGAAGCTATATTTTGAAAATCCTTTGAGTACCTTTTAACAAATCCAAGCATCTGAAATGACTTTCGCACTATACTTAAAATGTGCGGAACAAAGCTTAGACCACTATCAAGCATTACCCCCAAGTCTCTGATCTTGGAGACAGACTCCAGCATGACATTGCCAATTCTGTAAGTGTGGTCTAAAGGCTCTCTACACCTTCTGAAACACATTGAAAAGCACTTTCCAACATTCAAGTCCATACCGTTTGCACCACACCAACTGACCAGTCTATTTAAATCTGACTGAAGCCTATGGCAATCATCCACTGATGACACTCTAAGGAAGAATTTTAAGTCATCTGCAAAGAGTAGAAATTGGCTGTGATGGAAACAGGTTGAGATATCATTTATGAAAAGGTTAAACAGCAGGGGCCCCAGATGTGAACCCTGTGGAACACCAGACAATACAGGTATCTCACGTGACTTGAAGCTAAGGACTCTAACAACCTGTGTACGACCGGTCAAATAAGATTCGAGCCATTTCAATAGAGAGCCCGTAATTCCAGCCGTCTTTAGTTTATGCACTAAGAGCATATGATATACTCTATCAAAGGCCTTGGAGAAGTCGGTATACAAAGCATGCACCCGATACCCCTCCTCCAAGGACTCGGACAGGAAGTCTGTGAATAAAAAAAAAAATAAAAAATAAAAAATAAAAATATTTATTAGTCATTAAAATACTGGGTATCTGTTGACAAGTCATACGAGAGTACAGGTTACTTTATCTTAGTTTCAATAATAGAGTTTAAAAGAGAATACAAACATTATAATAGGTTACGAACAATAATTACATATTACACTAATTAGATTAAATTACATTACAAAACAATTAAATTAACATAAAACACAAGTTCATTTAAAATTTATGGCGACATTCTCACAAAAATCATACATAGTGGTGTCAAAATCTAAACTCAAATAAAATCTAATCTAATCTAAAGGAAAGCATCTCTGTTTTCAATCACCAAAAAGTAGTCTCCAAAACCATACAAGGGATAAGCAGTCAGAACTTCCCGCATCTTGCTCCGAAACTTTTTAAAGCTTAAATCTTTTACAGCCTGAGGGAGAGCATTATATAAATGAATATCATCATTTCTGTATCTGCTTAACCTGCTACAGGGGGGGACCAGATTATTCTTAGATCTAGTATCATGCATATGTATATCTGATGCCACTCTGTAAGCTTGAATATTTTTTTTCAAATAATACAATTTGTTAGTTATTATTATGGCATACAATGTCATGATTTTCAATGACTTAAAGAGTGGCTTACAGGACACATCAGACCTCACGCCAACAATTGATCTGACCGCCATTTTCTGTACTCTGAACACCCTGTCCAGATTCGTAGTTGCTGCTGAGCTCCAGGCCAAGATACCGTATTTCATTACCGATTCAAACAAACTATAATAGGTTATTTTTGCAGCAGTCTGACCCACTGCAGAACGTATTCTCTTAATTGCATATATTTTCTGGCTCAATCTACTACACAGTTGATTTATGTGGTTATTCCATAACAGATTATTATCCATCATAACTCCTAAAAATTTAGTGCCCGTTGTATTGGTTTTTGCAATTGATTTTGTACTAAACAGAAGAGACGTAGTTTTATTTTCATTCAGAGCAAGCCTATTTGCCCCGAACCAACGTTTAGCCCTATCCAGCATGTACTCGAGGATAGGAGTACTGTCCACTCCCCTATCCACTGCAGCCCCGAAATTAGCGTCGTCAGCATATAATATATTCATGGTGTCATTCTCGAACGCATTAGGAAGATCGTTTATGTAAATTATGAAGAGAAGTGGGCCTAATACTGAGCCCTGAGGGACACCAGTCTCTACAAGCATAGGCTCACTTCTCTTCCCGTCAAATTCTACTACCTGATACCGATTGGTCAAATATGATCTTATCAATTTTAATGCTACACCCTAATGCCATAAAATTCCAATTTATTTAGTAAAATGTCCCTATCTACGCAGTCAAAGGCCGCAGTGAGATCAGAAAATAGTGCCAAAAAGTCTTTTTTATTTTCAAAAGCGTTTATTATTGCTTCCGTCAAGGCCATTAGTGCATTCGTAGTAGACAAGCCCTTTCTAAACCCAAACTGTTGTGGAACAATTATTTCATTTTTTCCAAAAAAATCTATGAGCCGATTATACATAAGTGTTTCCAGTAACTTCGATAAAACTGGCAAAATTGAGACCTGACGAAAGTTCTCAGAAAGACCACTTTCCCCCTTTTTATATATGGGGCATATTTTAGATATCTTAAGTTGAGATGGAAAACAGCCCTCCTGAAAACAAGTATTCATCATGTTAACGACTGGTTCAAGTAAAGATCCCGACACCTGCTTCAAAACATAAATGCTTACTCCATAGAAGTCTTCAGTCTTCTTGTTCTTAAACCTACCAATCACCGAAGCCACCTCGTACACATCAACTGGTCCAAAAAACATGGAATTCGCTTGACTCGGACCAGCTCGCATGAAATCGGCTGATTTGTCCTGAGAATATGCAATGCTACTCACTATGTTTTTAGGATGACTAACATAAAAGGTGTTAAGATCATTGGGAGTCAAATTTTCAGGTAGAACTCGGTTACTTGTCCTACCCGTCTCAAAATTAATAATATTCCACACAGTTCTGCTATAGTTATCCGTATTTTCTAGTTTGTTTTTATAGTGATTTATTTTAGATTTCCTTAAAATATTATTGTAGTTTTTCTTACACTCCCTGTATAGCTCAATATTACGCTGCGTAGGATATTTCAACTTCCACTCATAGCACAACATAAGGCCCTGCTTGGCCAATCTTACCTCCGGAGTCACCCAAGAATTTCCCTCACCCTGAACTCTATTGCGAGTCTGCAATGGAAAACTTAAATTATAGTAATAATGAAAGGTAGTATGGAAACAATTATACTTTGATTCAGCATAGTCAGCAGTACAGACATCAAACCAGGTCTCTCGGGACAAGTAAGATAAAAAAGATTCCACTCCATGTGAACTCAGTTTTCTTTGAAACCGGACATCATCTCTAGTCGGTTCACAAACATCAACTTCAACTAATTGAGCAGTGTGGTCAGAGAACCCTACTGGAAAGTTGCTCACACCACTTGCAAAGCAATTTAAAAATATGTTATCTAAACAGTTACCTTTTTCATGGGTGGACTCGTAGATGTACTGCTCGAGACCGTAGGCGAGAAACAGCTGAGATATTCTCTGGGCATTGTTGTCGTTAACATCATTAAAATGCACGTTAAAGTCTCCGGCAACGAGAATTCGAACTTTAGAATCAATTTCAACAACAATATCCAGAGCCTGAGATATTAAACCAATTGCCTCCTCAATGGAGTTGAATTGGGGTGACCTATACACTGAAATTATAGCCAGACTAAATTGTTTAATGTAACAGGCAGACATCTCGCATTTACACTCTTGCGAAATGCCTGCGACACGCAACAGATCTTTAACCGAAATGCTATTGTGTACAAAAATACATGTACCCCCATTTTTATACTCTTTCCTACAATAGTAACTTACCATCTTGAAACCTGGTAATACAAAGCACTCAGCTTGTTCCTGCCTGAGCCAGTGTTCACAAATACATAAAATTTTAATATTAGATTTAACTAGCAGGATTGATTCCAATTCAAGAACCTTACTAGACAGGGACTGAACATTAATATGCATAACAGAGATACTTTCCCTTTTATTATTTATTTCTACTGGCGTCCCTTGGGATATCTTCCTTGATGAAAATTCATTTGGTGGCTCCAACCATCTCTCCTCATAAAATTGTTGTTGCGTAAAATAAAGTCTCTCACATCGACAAACTGTGGCCAAAAGGAGGCCCGTCCAAGAGTGGTAGCATAGGCTGGGTCGATACCCACTTTGTAGGAGGAATAGTCTTTACCAGATTGAAGCTTTATTACAGTCACCTCCCTGTTTGGTATCTTAGCATTTTCTATGATATAGTCCAGAATGGATTGGCTAGAAGCTGCGTTGGACACCCGTCCCACATAAAACCATTTCTTCATTAACACACCTTCAAAGGAGTTTTTCACTTTTCCTTCGATCGCCGAAACCGCGGCTGTTTTGTTGATAGCATCATTATTGAGCATGGAAACTCCAGAAAACTCGGGCCTTGAACTGAGCAATGCTTCGTCAACTGCGCGATTTACCTGGCTGAGAGTAATTGCTGGACTTTTTATATCTTTTGCTGAATTTTTCGCGTCTCTTCCTTTCTGTTTACGTGGAAGACTTTTGTTTTTGTTTTCATAAGTGACACTACTGACAGACGTCGTTACCTCTGGGGTTATGTTCGGCATTCTTCCTAAATTGTTAGGTAGGTGGCTTGTACTACCGTCCGTGCCGGGAACGTTATCACGCTGATTTGCGTCATTTTGCGGATCAGTAATGACTCCCTTTTTGGCCAAGCTGTTGGCAAAACTGTTATTCCGCTCCTGCGCAGCAGGCAATGGCGGAAGTGACGGATTACCTAGGGGGGTGCGGGGGGAGCATCTTCCAGAAATCATCGATTTTTCAGGAATCCTGGTCAAGTTTTCCCTCCAGAAATGACACTTTCTCACGCAGCATATCATTCTTTTCGGTTAATTCCAGAACCAGGGTACCCAGCAGTCCGTTATTCCGAGTAATCAGCCGAATTTTTTCACCATCTGTCAAATCCAGGTCAACGTTGCATTCCGAACACAAAAGCTTATTCAGACCAATTATTTTAAAGCCAGGACATCGAACTACACATCCACTATGATAACTTTTATTACACTGAACACATACAATAGTTCCCTTTAATTTTCTTGTACAAATACCGCATTTATCCGATTTTTCCGCGAGAGCAATTTCACGAGCTATATCATCGTCCGCCATCTTTTCCGAGACTTTTGAAAGAACATTCAACTCTGTTGATCGTCCCACACTGAAACCAAACTGTTCGCCAATGAGCTGACCCCGAAGAAAATATGTCAAGACCTCACACACAAGCCTCTCAAACATCTTGGGAATCATGCTCAGAATACTAATGGGTCTATAATTTTGTATCTGTGCATTGTCTCCGGTCTTAGGAATAGGTGTTATAAAACTGAGAAATACACCAGTATCCAAGGATAAGTTAAATATAATGAAAAGGGGTCGAGCCAACAGAAAACTGCACTGTCTCAGGAAAATTGGTGGTAAACCATCAGGGCCAGGACCCTTGCTCACATCCAGCCCGGATAATTCAGTATATATATCAGACAAGGACACTTTTAAGTGGGACATATGAAGATTATTAAGAGTTACATCATCAGGAATATCACATGATTTGCTGTTGTACATTTCCGAAAAGTAATCGGCAAACAAATCGACAATAGCCTCACCAGAAGAGCCAACAGTATCCCTGTAAGATAACACATTAGGAATCTGAAAATTAGAATTTCTGGATCGCACAAACCTCCAAAAGTTCTTCAAGTTAGTCGTCAGGGATAATTCTGTAATATACACATAGTCACTATAACATTGTCTCTTTAAAGTTTTACACTTAGCCCTAACATTACAAAATTTGACATAATCAGAATACAATTTTGTGTTAACATACTGCTTATGTAATTTTTTTTTCTCAATTATAATGGCCTTCAACTCAGTGGAAAAAAATGAACAAATTTGCGTGAGCAGTATTTACTATATTACACCTTCCCCCCGATAATAAAAAATTTTTCTTTCCACTGAATGGAAATTCTTTCTAATCGGAGAAGTAGAGTAAAAATATATTTAAATACAAGTATTAACTACAGATATCTAACAACCAAAATTACGTATTTCTATCAACCTCTTTCAAATAGATATATAAAATACCAAGTGCAAAAATAAATAAAATACATACAGAATAGAATACATATAGAACATACAATACTACTAGGAATTCCTTTACTAAATTAATTACATATTGCCTTATTTTTAATTAACTATACAATATACAGTTTTTATGAACAATTATAGCTTTACTATTTTTCTTCATTTTCACATTAGGAGATAAATCCTCAATCACCAAATATTGGCCCAAAAAACAGAGCCAAAAATTAGAGATCTTGTCTCCCGTTTCATTTTTAATTAAAATCATATCTTCTTTTTTGTAAGTAGTAGGGTTTGAAGCTTTATCATAAACTTTTTTTTGTTTTAATTCGGATTAAATTAAGTTTTTTCTCGCGTCATCATTTGCTTGCTGTAATCTGTATTTTAACTCTTATTAGTAGTAGGGTAGTTATTAAAATTATAATAATAATAATAATGATAATAATAATAATATATAAGTCTGACCGTCTGGGTACTGCATCTAGCAGTATTGAGGACGCTACGGTATTTTCATAGTCTGTACTGTCAGCGATGTCCAGCTGTCCGCTGTCCTAAATACCCAATAACCCTGCCCTCCCCACACCCTAGCCACCCTAAACCTCTCCTTACCTTTGAAACCGCACGGAGCAACTAACCTCGGTTAAGTTGCTTAGGGAGTGATACCTCCACGGACACAAGTTACCTGGACCACCAGGTTCAAATGGTGGCACACACATGAAAATGGAGAAAGCATCGAGCCTCGGAAAAGAGCCACTGCCTGGGGATCGCCAGGGCACCTTTAGAGCTACTGCTGAAGGTGACAGCATGCGGGACGGTGGCGACGAAAGGCTGAACAGGCGGGCCTTTACCGAAAAAACTGCTACAGCCGAACCTATTCCCGGGAATTTCATCAGAGCCGACATTGTTGGAGACGGAAATCTATGTCTGTTCCGATCAGTCAGCTTGCACATATACGGCCATCAAAACATTCATACCAAACTTCGAGAAGACGCATTGAAATACCCACGACAAAACTGGTCGGAACTTCAGATATTTTCGTTATTTCACGACGACGACATGAAGGACTTCGACAACTAATTAAGTTCATGAGCAAAAACCACTACATACGGAACGAGCCTAGAAATATTTGCTCTCTCGGAAACCCAGAAGCACATCTTCCATATTTTCTCAAAACCAAGAACAACAAGAACAAAACAGATGTGCATTAAAGAGAGACCAACAATAATAGGCACCTTCTACTAGGCGATCCTATGTCGGAACACTTTGAGCTTCTAACACCACAAAACATCAATCCAAACAACAAAGCATCGGACGAGCAGCGTAACGGTCGAGGACGCTGCCGGAAAGGACAGCTCGATCGAAACGATCACGACCAGGCAAAGGAAAATAGACCCACCGAAAGTGTTTTGCCGGCTAAGCTGGCACTCACCAAGGCTGGAAAGGCAGGGGCAACGCATGAACCGCATTAATGGATACATAAATAAATCTGACACAGATGCTAACCAAACACAACAACTTGAGCCCATTACAACAGCGGATATATCGCAACGACTACCTGCAACTACCAAGGCAGGTAAACCAAGGAAGAGGTTAAAATGGACAGATGAAATGAATCGAACGGTGATGCATTCTTACTACACCGCTACCAAACTTGAGACAATTTCATCAGGATACGGACATAAAGTGCATACATTTTTCATAGCACAATATCCAGAATACAAATCACTTATCACAGAACAGAGTGTAACAGATCAAAAAAGAGTCATCACTAAGACCAGTAAGCTTACCCCACTCGCATTGAAAAACATCAAAGCTAGCTGCTGAACTAAACATTCATCAACCAAACATTGAGGACAGTGGGGCAGATGCCGAACCGATCCCACATACAAACCAGCCCAACTTTGTGCAAGAGGATCTGCAACCTCACTCAATGCTCAATAGTGGCGAAGCACCCAGCAACAACCCATGACAGATGACAAGAACCATACAGCACACAGGACAAGTTAATTATTCGCCCAAAGCACCATACACACAGCTACACCTCGGAGCATCTCTCACACAAGCAATCAAAGTAGAAATGAAGTCACATCTAAACAAATGGTCAGGCTCCGATCCTACAACAAGAGATCATATTCCTTGTGTAATCTTCAAACGGGACACACATGAAATCCAAAAGACCATCAACGAACACATAATTCCCGAGTACATAACGAATGCGAACACAATTGAGGACATTCATACAGTGATCTACGCAGCAGCTATAACCACGATAACACACAACAATCAGAAACTCCCGCCACGACCAAGAAACACCAACAACATAAAATCAAAATTCAAATGGCAGATAAGGATCGAAAACAAAATTAGAAAAGAATTGGAACATCTTACCCAATCCATGAACAGGAACAAGTCAAAACGTATCACACAAAGTGTAGAGAAAATCAAATCTGCATCTTCTGATTACACGCTTACAGAAATCCTTGACACTCTGAAGCAAAAATTATTTGTGTATGCCGCAAGACTCCAAAGATACAAAGAATCAAATGAAAGAAAGGACGCTAACAACCTGTTTCGAAGAAGCGAAAAACAGTTCTACCAAAAAATCATGAGCAATGAGGAGGCACGAGTGATAGAACCACCGACCAAACAAGAGATCACAGAATACTGGAAAAGTATTTGGTCAGAACCGAAACTACACAATAATAACGCTTGCATGGATTAAAGCGGAAGAAGACAGACACAAGTGCTTAGAGGAACAAGAGGACTTTGCAATGATAACACAAGAAGTTGCAGAAACAATCAAATACACGCATAACTGGAGATGTCCTGGAATAGATAACATTCATAACTTCTGGTACAAACAGTTTACCTCCACACATGAAGCTCTCACTCGCCAAATTAATGAAATTATTTTAAAACATAGCACACTCCCCAGTTTTCTCACGGAATAACATACCTTAAATCCAAAAATTCAGACAATAAGGACCCGTCAAATTATCGACCTATTACGTGCCTTCCAACCCTATATAAGCTCATCACAGCCACAATTACCAGGAGAATAGAACAACATCTAGCACACAAAAACATTCTAACGGAAGAACAAAAAGGGTGCAGGAAAAACAGCCGAGGATGCAAGGAGCAGCTCATTATAGACAGCGTCATCATGGAACAAACCAGGAAAAACTATAGAAACCTTCATACTGGTTACATAGATTATAAAAAAGCCTTTGATTCGATACCCCACAGTTGGCTAACCAGAGTACTAGAATTATATAAAGTCAATAAAAACATCCGGCAATTTCTTACGCAAATCATGAATACGTGGAAAACTAAAATCAACCTGAGAACACAAAAAGAGCACTTCGAAACAGAAGAGATCAAATCAAATCAAATAAGCTTTATTGTTATCTACATCAAACGAGGTATGTTCCAGGGAGATTCACTCAGTGCTTTGTGGTTCTGCCTCTGTCTCAATCCACTCTCAAACACACTGAATAACACAAACTTCAGATTCTAAATTAAACACCAAAAAAATAACCTACACAAAATAAACCATCTCTTGTACATGGATGACATAAAATTATATGCAAGCACAAAGGCACAGCTAAAGGAACTCCTTAAAATCACAGAAACGTTTACTCTGGACATCAACATGATATTTGGTTTAAATAAATACAAGCTACTTCATATCAACAAAGGACAGTGGAAAGACTACCCTACGGAGGAAACAATCAACAATGAAACTATAGATAATATGCTCAAAGAAGAAACGTACAGATGCCTAGGCTTCCATAAAAGCACCAAAATTAACCACACACATATCAAATCAGAGCTCAAGACAGAATTTAAAACCAGACTTGCAAAGCTACTAAAAACAAAACTGAATTCCAAAAATCTAACGAAAGCTATTAACACCTTCGCCATACCTATTTTTACGTATTCGTTTGGTATCAATAAATGGTCACACACAGACATAGAAAACATTCATATTCTCATACGCTCTGAATTCACTAAACACAGAAAGTTACATCCCAACACATGCGAGGAAGGACTCACTATAGAGAGAAAAGAAGGAGGAAGGGGAATTATGGATATACAATCGCTAAATAAAAAACAAATTTACGAATTCAGAAAATTCTTCCACAACAAACAAACTAACCTCCACAAGGCAATAGTGAAGGCAGACAAGAATTATACATCGCTCGACCTATCTCAAACGAGCCACGCAGCAGACGCACACAGTCACATCCAATCACGACTAGAAAAGATGAACACCTGGTCTGAAAAAACACTTCACGGAAGACACAGATACCACATAAAGCAAGACCATATACATAAAAAGCTTTCATATACGTGGTTACAAGAAGGGCAGCTGTTCCCTGAAACAGAGGCTTCCTGCTTGCCATCCAGGACAAAGTCATAGCAACCAGAAACTACCGAAAGCACATCATCAAGGACACAACCATTAAAGACGAGAGGTGTAGGAGATGTCACCAGCAGAGAGAAACGATCGATCACATAACAAGTGGATGTAGAATAATGACCGGAACTGAATACAACTCAGCAGCGAAGGTCGTTCATCAAGCATTAGCCACAACATACAAACTAACAGAGAACACAGACCCTTACTACCATTATGCACCAACATTTATACTTGAGAACAAAGACTACAAGCTCTACTGTGACATTGACATCCACACAGATAAAACAATCCCCGCAAATAGACCCGATATCACCTTTCAATCCAAAAAAGAGAAAATCACTTATTTAATTGACATGGCTGTTCCCAACGACGAGAACATCCAAGCGAAACACAGTGAGAAGATCGCCAAATACACTGACTTGGCAATGGAAGTAAAAAGGCTGTGGAAACAGGAAAGAGTCATCATTGTTCCTCTCGTCATATCAGTAACAGGTCTCACCCCAACAACGTTTACGCCGCATTTGGCTCAATTAGGACTTAATACAGACATTCACAAGAACATCCAGAAATCGGTCATTTTGAAAACATGTAGCATAGTTAGATCATTTCTTAATACACAATAGTTGTTTTTTTTTCCATTTCCTTTTTTTATTTTTATTTTATGTACTGACTTGGTATAACCCGTCAGTATAAAATACAACCACAGGAATACTGTGAGACAACAAGTCATAATAATAATAATATATTTACGGAGAAACCATGTTACAATAAATAATTTCATACGTACATCGAACTAAACTAAGCTATTGGCACTTACAATCAGTTTAAAAAAAAAATAGTTCAAAAACACTAAATGAATTAACACATTTAAAATTAAAATGGTTAATGGTAAATAACACATGGTAAATAACACAATATTAAATCACAGGTTTAGGTTCCCCCACTATAAACTTTTAACAAATTTTTTGAAATTATCAAAATTAACATTGAATATGTCGACACAATCTGGTAAGGCATTTCCATATCGATACATTCTCTCCAAAGGAGTGTTCATACCATAATTCGCACGGTGAAAATCACTTCTGAACAGCATGATCTGTCTGGTGTTTTTATAAGGTGTATGAAAATTTATTTTTTGGAGAAGAGAAGGAGAGTCAATCATGTTGTTAATAATCTTAAACAAAATACAAATATCAAAGTATTGCCTTCTCTTCTCCAACTTTGGAAGGCCTAAAAGATTGTACAATCTGTCATAATCAATGTCTTCCCGAGATATTCCCAATTTATGTGCAATGTGATGTAAAAATCGTCTCTGTACTTTCTCCAATCTGTCAATATAACAATTATAAAGGGGAGACCAAACTGAACACGCATATTCCAAAATAGTACGAACCAAGGCACAAAACACATCCCTTAGTGCAAATATATTGTTAAAATCTCCCAGAGAGCGTCATATAAAGCCAAGAAGCTTGGTTGCTTTAAAAGACACTATTATATATAGGATTGATAGTATTATTTAAGTTACTTTGGATATGACGTTTTCGTCGAAATACTAGCTCAAATGGAGTATATCCAGTTTCAGAATGTACCGATGTGTTATAAGAAAAACACCAATATGGAATCCACTCACTCCAAGCGGTGTTGTTATTAATTGTCTTAGTTCGAAGGTATGCCCCTAAGTTTTTGTGTGATATTTCTAACGCCGCTATAGTTTCGTGGTGATAACTACTCGACAGGATATGATTTACTTTTAAAATTTTAGCAATTTCAGTCATTGTAGAAGAGATAAATTCGGTACCCCTGTCAGTAGCAATCTCTGAAGGGATTCCGTATCTTAAGATAAAGTTATCTACAAAACTTTTGGCAACAGTTATTGAATCTTTAGCTTTTAATGGATATGCTTAACAAATTTTGTTAATTTGCACTGCAGAGTTAGTATATAGGAAAATCCATTAATATCTGTTGGCAGTGGCCCTACCACATCTAAATATACTTTCTGAAATGCAAAATTAGCTGTACTTGTAATTGCCATAGCTTTTTTAATGTATTGATCATTGCTGTACATTACATTAGCTGTACTTGTAATTACCATAGGTTCTTTAATATAGTGATTTGAATGTTTCATTTTCTGACAACTATCGCACCTTTTTACAAAATTTTGAACATCTTTATTCATTCCCGTCCAAAAATAATATCTTTTTATATTATTTACCATTCTACTAATTCCTGCGTGCCATCTAGTAGGAAGCAAATGAAAACCATTTAATATTATTCGCTTTTCATGATTATCGACAATTTTTCTTACACCTCTAATTACATATATACGGGGACCGGTCCAATTATTATTTTTTTATTTCCTTCAATATCCGTTGAATAATATCTTTATTGTGTTTATCTTTCAACATAACTAATTCGCGAATTTTTGATTTATTACTAAGAATAATCATCTCTCAACATTTCGTCTCGCGTCAATGCTGATCGAGTATTAAAATAAATAGTAGCATAAGAAGGAACAAAATGAAATTCCCCCGAACTTACAGAAACAAGATTTTTAAAGATGTCGGCATTAATTCAATACTATTTTCAGGTTTCTTTAGTATTTCTACAATATCTGGTTGATCAGGCCGAACATTGGTAGAACTCTCTGATTCCTGAAAAGTACTTTCACTATGTGCACACTGCGCTCTGGTCTTAACTGCAATAATCCTATCATTCATACCCTTTAATTTGTCAGATGTTAAGGTGACTACATAAAGCGTCAGCAGTGATATTCTCACATACTTTAATATACTCAATATAAAAATCATACTCTTCTAAACCTAACCTAAACTTTGTCAAGGGCCTTGAGGGTTCAGTCATGTTAAGAGTGAATCCAGGTGGGATCTCATGGAGAAAAAAATTGACGATATCCATAATCTCTCGAGGGAGTTTTCCGCTTACAAACCAGATATGTTATTAAAGTCTCTAAGGGATATGGAACAGAATATTTTCAATATTTCCCAAATCCTCTTCAACAATGCCGAAGAAGTGATAAAAATCCAAGTACAGGACTCCTCTTCAATTGAATTAAAAGCAGGTATTGCTAACATAAAGAGCAACCTAACTTGTGTAACTGACTTGGTAAAGGAGTTATACTCCAAATATGAAAGCCAACATAAGTGTAAGCATATCAAAAATACATACCCTACCACCATACCCTTGCCTACACCAACTATGGAAACTACCTGCTCCACCGCCTCTACACAAACTGAGGTAACACCTACGGATATTCCCAGTACTACTGAAGGCTCCAGCAAGCTGGCTTGTAATAATACACAACGGTGGCACTATGTAGTCGTAAGAAATCTTCCTGCAGGGTTTACGCCTAACAACATAGTTCACTACGTTAAGGAAAAGCTTGGGACTACAGAGTTTATTCGATGCTACCACCTAATAAATCATATCTCAAACATTGATTTTAAAATTGGAACTCAGTCAAAAAAGTCAGCTGAAAAGCTTTTAGACAGCAATCTATGGCCACATGGCGTAGTAATAAAACGGTCAGCTGTATCCGAACTTACAGAAAAATCTACACCGAACCTCCCACCTCCCTCCACACCGAAAAAACTGCCCACCAACTCGAGCTCCGTCAGTTCACTGGTTGTCTCCTCTCCAATTTCTCAAAAGGGCACTATAATATCTTCTGACAAAGAGGCCATTGCTGCCTGCAAAGCAGATGTCTTGTTGAGTGACAACTGCTATAGTCTTTCCAAGAAAGCTCCTACTGACCAAGAACCTATTTTTGATCCAATGTCTCCCCCAACAGTGAAGCTTACGCGAACCGAAAAAAGTTCTGATAACCGTTTCCTCATGTCTAGACTAAGAGAACCAGCCATTTTAAAGGCCTTCAAGTTATATCTCGCCTTCCTGCACGACCAACCTGCGCCAATTCACTTTGAAGGGTTTACAAATACAAGCACCAGGCTGTTTTTGGCTTCTGAAGGCATTCCTATAGATTATAGAACCCTACACAAGATATATTTCGATTTTCATGCTGCTTACGGATTTAACGCAGCAGAAGTGGAAGCGGATCTTGCAGCCTATGGATCCTACATATCTTCGGAGAGATCGATTCATCTTCAGAGGACCAGAGAATGCCATAAAAATTATTTTACCAGCAATTCTCCCAAAAAAAATTTTTAGAAAACACGACGTGTCCTGAGGAACTAGATTCCTCAAAACTTCCTGTTGTTACTAGTCTTAATATGGTTCTAATTAATATTGCTTCTCTAAGAAATAAAACTGACGAGTTGTACCTATTTCTGGAAGAATTGGAGTTCCCCCAACTTGTTGCAATTACTGAGCACTGGCTGAATCTAAACGAACCCTTTTATATTGAGAGGTATACCACAGTAGCTAGATATGACAGAAAAAACTCAGCTCATGGGGGAACACTGATTCTATCGCTAAATGGAGATTTCATGTCGGTATCTAAATATGATCATTTGTTAGCGGATAGCTCTTTTGAATTCTCTATAGTATATAATCAAAACCTTGATCTTTATGTAATTTGTATTTATAGATCACCAAACTCTGATGTACAATCATTTTTAAATAGCCTGGTAAGTTTGCTAGACAGCCTACCGATTAAAGGTAAAAAAATTCTATGCGGAGACTTTAATATTGACTATGCTACTGTTTGTGCCATCCAGAAATATCTAATTTCTATATTCGACTCTTTCGGTCTTTCAATGCATGTATCCTCGCCAACTAGAATTTCAAAAAACTCTTCTTCTATCATCGATTACATGGCGTCTGATTTTTCTCCATCAGAGGTGCAATCACAGGTCTATAACTCAGGTCTTTCCGATCACGAGGCGGTAATTTCCAGGTTTAGTTTACCTATTAGGCCCTTACCAAGATCTCGCCATCGGGGCAGAATTTTCTCGGCCGCAAATTTCTCAGTATTTCATAATATTTGCTTTAACACCAATTGGAATTTTGAATCTGATAATGTCAACACAAACTTCAGAACTTTTTTAAATAAAACTTTAAGTGCTTTTAACAAGGCCTTCCCGCTTAAGAATATCAAACCTAAGCGGCATAAACCGTGGACCACGAAAGGAATACGAATTTCTGCTAAAAATATGCGCTCGCTCTCATATATAAAAAAATTCACCGACTCCTTTCTTATTCTCGACTATATCTCTAATTATAGGAGGATCTACACTACTCTTATTAAGTCAGCAAAAAAATTACACTACCGAAAACGTCTAACAAACTCTAATAACGTTTCAAAAGAAACCTGGTCCATCATCAATAACCTCAGAAACAAATCAAACCCTGTGACTCAGAACTTGCCAGGGGCTAATGATCTAAATGATTATTTTATTAATGTAAGCAAAAATGTCACCTCTAGTATCTCGCCAAGTTTGGACCCTCTTTCGTTTCTCCCTCCTTCAAAAAATTTAGCTGATAGCTTTTTCTTAAGTCCCGTTAGCAACACTGAACTATTGAAGGTAATACATAATATTAAAAGTAAATCTTCGTGTAGCACTGATGGCCTATCAATTAGAATATTCCTGGGTTTAAATATAATATAAATAGCAACCTAAAATGGTCTAATCATATTGACACCTTAACTAAAAAACTTTCTACCGCCTGCTTCGCCATTCGATCAGTTTCAAAAGAACTAGACGTTCCTTCTGCCAGACTTACTTATTTCTCTTTATTTGAATCCCACCTCCGCTATGGCCTTCCCTTTTGGGGCTGCTGTACCACCGAGCAATTTCGTAGTATTTTTATGCTTCAAAAGAGAGCCATTCGTTATTTGTTTGGTCTAAATAATAGAGCTCACTGCCAATACTATTTCAAAAAACATGAAATATTAACACTTCCTGCATTATTTATTTTGGAAACGGTATGTTTGCTGAGAAAACATATAAACACCCTCCCAGAAATGCCACAACATGTATACCCTACCAGAAACTCTAGGCATGATATTTATCTTCCCATTCCTTCCACAGAATTAATAAAAAAATCAATTATTTACAACGCCATAAAACTTTACAACAATCTGCCAGTACATTTAAAATCTATCCCTATGCTTGCACAATTTCGAAAAAACACCAAAGCATACCTCATTGAGAGACCACTTTACAGCGTTAATGATTTTTTTTTTCAGTGAGTAAGTCTCTTTAAATTGTCACTAAACTCGCTTGTTTACTTAAATCTTTTGTGAGTCATGTCCTAACTCATAGCATAGAATTTTGTAAATCATTATATAGGGAAAAGAACTGTCGAACATTCACTTAAAACTTAATTATTTTTGTTAGGTATTGGATTAAAAACAATTTAATTCTTTTTGTATACTACATTCTGCACTAGTTCAATATACCTTCTGTTTAACATCACAATTATTTGTATAACTATAATAACATAGAGTTTAAGGTCGCATAGTTGCAATTTTGATTTCAATGTCATCGAAATTATTCACCTCGTACATGTGTGTTTGTTTACTTTTATAAGGTTATCATGATTCATTTACTGTTTGCAATGTTATGCTATATTCTAACGTGTGTTTTACGATTTGGTAAATTGATAATTTACATTTTAAAAATAAAAGCACTGACTTGTCGAAATTATTTTCGATTAATGTTTTGATATGTCTTATTTTTAGGTATATTTTGCTTTGTCCATAAAATTGTAGAATTTTTCTGCGGCAATAAAGCATACTTTTGTTTGTTTGTTTGTTTGTAAACAAGTATAATAAGGGTCTATGATCAGTTAAAATTTTAAAACTGGGAACAAGTAAATATGGTCTAAAATATGTTATCGCTCAATAAATACCTAAAAGTTCTTTTTCTATGGTAGGGTAATTGACTTCTGCTTTATTTAAACTTCAACTAGCATATACAACTGGTTTTTTATTTACATTTGATCCGAATGCTATATTAGAGGCATCAGTTCGAAGAATAAATTCATTTTGATCAGAAAATTCTGGATATTCTAAGACTAGTGGTTGACTAAGTGCATTTTTGAGAAATAAGAGACCAAGTAAAGTAAATTTATTGGTGCTGTTACAAAAAATTTGTTTACACAGGTCAAGACAAAAAAATATAAGTATTTAAAACTAGTAATAGTGTCACGTGTACATACATATATAATAAAAACAATACTCAAACACTGAAAATGCTTCTTATCTAAATAGAAGTAAAATCATAACTATAGTAGTCATCCAGAGAGTAGAAGCAATTTATAATAAAAAATTCTTTGATCTTCCTCATAAAACCTCTAAAATCCCTCACATGATCAGGTAGTTTATTGAAAAGTTTGGGTGCGTGGTAATTTAAGGACCACCTAGCTCGATTAATTCTGTGGAAATCAATTTATAAGTCCCGATGATGGCGAGTAAGGTGTTCATGAACATTGCTGTGGGAAATATATTTATTCAAATTATTTCTCACATATAATAGACATTGCAGAATGTACGCATACACAACAGTCAAGACTCGCAAACTCCTGAAGCCCTCCCTGCAGTCTGCTCTGTAAGGCAGCCCCAGGATAACACGGATTGCTCTTCTTTGGAGTGCAAATATTCTTTTCACTTCTGGGGCATGGCCCCATGTCAGGAGCCCATATGAAAGCCGAGATTTGGATAAGAGCATGAAATGCCGACAACAAATATGGCCCAGAAACAGTGCTAACTAGATTTTGCAGTACATAAATATTGGAGGATATCTTAGATGAGACATACTCAATGTGGGGTATCCAGGTCAATGTCTGATCAAGGTATATACCTAGAAATTAAAATGATTCAGGCTCCCCCAGATCAGTCGCATTACTCATGCTAAAAGTCATGGTTAAAGTTTTTTCATTATTCAAACTCAACCCATTAGCAGAGAATCAGTCCAAGGCCCCGACTGTGCCTCCCCAAGCCGGTTTTTCAATAAACAAATATTTTGGCCAGAAGCAAATGCAGTGGTGTCATCCGCAAACTGAATGAACTGTAGGATCGCAAAGTGGTAAATCATTACTATAAATAATAAAACGCAGAGGGCCCAGTACTGACCCTTGCGGCACACCAAGGGAAATTGGCCTTTAGGTAGAACGTTGGCCATTAACTTCAACAAGCTGTTCGCGACCCTCCATGTAGGATTGCAGCAACTTGAGGCTCTGATTATTGAAATTGTAGTATTTCAGTTTTTGAACAAGGAGGCTAGGGCAGACACAGTCAAAGGCCTTACTAAGGTCACAGAATAAGGCTGCCGAATGTGCACCCTCATTAAAAGCATTCGCAATTGTTGTTATTAAGCTATTTATAGCCATTCCCGTCGACATACCATCCCTGAAGCCAAACTGCTCTTTGCTCAATAAATTGTATGCTTCAAAATGGCGGGAAATTCGAGATTTCAACGCCTTTTCGAATATCTTTGCAAACAAGGGAATTATAGATATAGGCCTATAGTTTTCAGCACTCATAATTTCCCCCTTCTTAAATATTGGCACCACACGTGACAGTTTAAAAACGGATGGAAAAACACTCTCAGCCAAACACATGTTTAATAGTTTTGTCAGAGGATACACAATAAAATTAACAATGCTTTTAATTATCTTTGTGTTAAAGCCAAACAAATCCTTGCTTTGTGAGTTTTTTAAATTAGAAATTATATCCCTTATCTCAATAAAAGTTATTTCTTCAAAGCTAAAAGGGGGAAGGTTCCCAAGTTCCAATATATTTAGATAATGTTCACTAGTGTATGAGGCGTTTGGTAAATTTGGCAAAAGATTATCTGCCACATTTACAAAGAAAGAATTTAACTGATCAGGTGGTAAAGAGCATGCAGTGTTCCTCTTATTAGGCCTAAACCTGTTAATAATCTGCCAAGAGGCTTTTACAATATTATTTGAATTAATTATATAATTGTCATGAGCTCTAATTTTTTTTTCACATAATTGTTCTCTTAACCATAGTGAGTGTGTATGTGAAAAACTCAGTCAGAAGAGCCAAAGTACCTCTCTTTTCCCTTAAGGCATTATTGAACCACTCAATTTCCAGCCCATTGTGATTTTTGTAATGTTTAATTTTTTCAGGAAAAGATGAATTTATTGCATTGTTTAATTTATCAACAAATGTTGTACACTTTTGCTCTGCACTTGTACTAACATCCTGTAAGAAATCCCAGGATATATTTTCTACAAACTCATGTAAGATATTTAGCCCTTGTTGAGTTATTGGTTGATAAGTATGTGGTTTGTCTACATTCTTACACTCTGCCACACAATTGATACCCCTAAATGGTCTGAGACACACCAATCAAATGTGTATGTGGAGAACTCACCCAACAGCAAGTTTGTCAACACATTATCCAGGCAGGAATTGCCTCTAGTGGGTGTACTGATTGTACACCGGAGTCCATACAATGATATCAGATCCTCAAACTCAAGTGTTTTAGTCTCTAGGGTGTTAAATAAGATTAAAATCACCATTCATTATTATTGTCATCTTTTTGCCAATAATTTTATCTAGTACTGAAGTGAAAACATCAAAGAAAGTATATATGTCACCCAAGGGCGAACAATATATTGAGACAATCAAGAGACTAAGTTCATCAGAAAAAATAACACTTACCTCACAATGGACTTCCACAGACAAAGCACTAATATCTTCAAAAGTATGAAAATGAGGACTTTCCTCTTTTTTGACCAAAATTGCTACTCCTCCACGGGAATGAACCTGCCGACATTCAAAAGTAGCATATTTTTTACGTAGTTTATTTAACGGTATAGTTTTTTCTGCAAAATTTGGGATACATTTTCTATAATAGTTTGCAAAACCTACAAATCTCTTCAATTCATTTCAATTTAATGGCCTGGGATAACCTTGAGGAGCTTTCACTTTATTATTATCAGGTAAAATTTCGTTATGTGAAATAATATGTCCGAGGTAAAGAATTTGTTTTTTCAAAAATTCACATTTTGAGGGATTCAGTTTTAAATTAACCTTACGAAGCCTGTTTAAAACACTGATTAGATTTTTATTATGATCTAAAAGATTTCTTCTAAACACTATTAAATCATCAAGGTAACAAAAACATTTTTCGTAATTTAATCCCGACGTAGCAACAGTCTCGAAAATGCGCTCGGGCTAATTTTAAGCCACATTGGCAATCTTTTCTTTTGTCACTGTCCCCAATCGGTAGTAAATGCCGTGTATTTTCTACTTTCTTTAGTTAGCTCTACCTGATAATATCCCTGACTAATATCCAAATTAGAGAAATATATAGCTCCTGCAAGGGAGTCAAAAATATCTGTAATTTGGAAGGAGAAATTTTTGATCCTTAGAATTTGGCTAATCTATAATCTATCACTAATCTTATTGAGTCTTCATTTAAACCTTTCTTTGGAACTAACAAAACTGGAGAAGACCATTCACTCTGTGCTCTATCAATTATGCCATCCTCATACATTCTAGAAACTTTTCTATAGAAATAGAAAATGGTAATCTGTATGGTTTTACATAGGAAGATTTAGCATTATCTTTTAACTTGCCTGGCATGTGAAAAATATCTGCGTATTTAGCACAAATATTTTCAATTGCATTTTGTTCTTTTGGGTCTAAATATTTCAGTTTTAACAGTTCAAATAATGTTTTCACAAGAGCCGCCAATACGTTAGGTGTAGAAAATTGGCAAATTTCATAATTATTTAACTCTTTTGTCTTAGGAATACAATTTTTTAAGCAAACAACACTTTCCCGAGTATTTAAAGTTTTTACTGGTATTTTCCCTTCTTTAGGCTTTGCAATCACCCCAGCTGTAAAAACACCTCGACACAATTTATCTGGTAACACCACACAATCCTCTGTTATACCAACAGATACATGACAAATGGTTTCACATCTTGGATATAACATTAAACTATTTTCATAGCTATTTGAATTAAAAGGTGAAACTATGATATTTTGATAATGATTATACAGTTTAAAATACCATTATATTTCCTCAGAAAATTTTCTTCAATTATTGCATCGCTAGACCAACTAAGTGAGCTAAAAACATAAAATTTTTCTTCCAAAGTAATATTTCCTGTTTTTAACTTTAAATAAACATAACCTGGTGAGTTCAAAATTCCTCAATCTCCTTTAATTTCTATACTATCATTATATAAATGTGAATTTGAATTTAAAACATCTGATTGAAGCTCCCGAGTCGATCAAAAATTGTAGGTTTTTATTAGATAGAGATACGATATATTATATTATATATACAGATACATTATATTTTCTGTTAGGCACGAAAAAAATTATTTTGTATAGAAGGTGTAGGTGTTGAATTATTTGATATATGACTTTGCAAGTTTCTATCCTGACCGACATTTTCTACAATAACTTTTATATTATGGTGTCTATCTGACCTAAAAAAACGATTACCATGGTTTCCGCGGTTATTAGACCTACCTTGCGAATTCCTCTGAAAACGCTGAGTGTGTTGAAAATATACATTATTATTTCTGTTATTCGCATTACTATTGAAATTTATATTATGGCGGTTTGCAAAATGTGTATTTCTATTAGAATAGTTATTATTTAAATAAAAACCTCTATTTTGAGGAGAACCTCTTGTAGAATACCTTATAAACCTACTCTTCTAGAGGCTGTAAAAATTTGTTAATTGGTTGCCGCTAAAAAAATTGTTTCCTCGTCCTGTGCTGGCCTAATAGCGTCCTTTAAATAAGAAAAAGATTTCGCGAAGATATAATAGTTCCTAAACGTTGATTGCGTAGGGCCTCCGTAAACCTTTTAGCGCTAATCTTTTATTTATTGGTTTTAAGACCTTTTACCTGAGATATTGTTAAATTAACAAAGAGCTCCTCCAATTCTTTACCAAAATCTTCATGGAATTATCGCTTTGATTAGAACGAAATAATTTCATTTGTAAGGCACTATCAGGTCTTACAGTTAAAAAAGGCTTTTTTTGTATAATGCAATAAATTAGCTACTGTGTTGTAGCTCTTATCAAGTCTTAACTGTTTGATAACCTAGTTTTAAGAACAAATTTTATTAATACGGGTTTTCCTTCATTTTTTAACGTAGACTCGTAAAGTTCTATTGAATCGCTAAGTTTTTGTGTAGTATCCTCGGTATCATCCATAATAGGTAGCAAACTAACAGTGACTTTAGGTCGAATGAAGCCATTTCTGATATGTCAGTTCTTTTATCTTTAAAATTTAAAATTTCGTTGTGACTTTTGTTAATTTCTGCTATTAACTCTTTAACTAAAAATATTTCATTTATCAAGGATACTTCACTTTTCTGCATAAATGGCGTTTGCCTCATTAAGTTTTTGGTCAAAAATCGGGTTGTTGTGTATTTCATAATTTAGCTTAGTAATATAAGTTTTAATTGTTTGCAAGGAGTTGTAATTTTTATGTAGCGCACTATCGCCCATTAATTTATGAAATTACTTTAAAAAAAAAACGAAAAATAAAAAAAATTGTGCGTACCTGTTTTAAGGGTCCAAATTTCTCGTTATTATCAAAATTAATAAAAATGTTCAAATGTAAAATAAAAAATACAATAATAATTATTCATATAACACTAAAATACAATTACTAACAGTTACATTTAGATAATATTTGTCCATTTTTTTACAATTTTAATCGCCATGTAATTTCTTAGTAATATAGGTTTTTAAGACTAATAAAAACTCGCGCCGGTTCTCCTATTACTTACCCCCTACCTATTCATAAATTAGAACTTACCAAAAATTCTATCTCCTTTGAGGGGCTTAAGATGTATAACCACCTTCCACTAGATGTCAAACAAATAATGACAATTAAATTATTTAGAAAATCATTAAAAAAAATTTTATTAGAAAAAACTTTTTATAGTTTACAAGAGTTTTACGACACCAACCTGTGATTGTCCAGTTTATTTATTGTACATTGTCATTTCCTGTTTTTATAAAAATATTATTAGTGTGATTTATTTATTTGAATATTGTATACTATTTCATTTCTGTATATCTAATTTTAGCCATATTGGTTTATTGTATTTTTATAGATATGCTTGTTCACAAGAGTTTACATACTCTTTATAACAAATAAAGCAATTTTGACTTCGGCTCCTGACCATAAATCAATACTTTGCAAAGTCCTGTAATACCAACTTTTAATTGTCCAATTTATTGTATATTCTCATTTTAACTGTTTTTATAAAAGTATTCTTAGTGCTAATTGGGTATTTAAATATTGTTTATTGTACTATTAATGTATGTTTAATTTAGACCATATTAGTTGAATGACTTGTAATTTTATGGAAGCTTATTCACAAAGAGTTTAATCTTTATAACAAATAAAGTGATTTTTGACTTTCATACAACTTGGTCATCGTACTTGCTGGCAAACAAAAGGATATCGAAACACATATTAGCTAACTATACAAATTGCACCATTAAATGTTATACAAGTGAAATTAGGATATTGATATACAGAGTGTATTTACTATATTACAAGAGGTCAAAATAAAGGCCACATTTTCATTTTTATCAATTTTTTCAATGATATGTGATTGCCTCTCAAATGGCCATATCAGTTGATTTCCCTGAAAGGAAACCAAATTGGTTGTTGCTTAAAACTTTACTATGTATTATGAAATTTAATAGCCTGGAGTACAAATCTCTCTGAAACATTTTTGACACTGCCGACAGAAGGGACACTGGTCTGTAATTTGATGGGATCTGAGGATCTCCCTTTTTAAAGATTGGAACCACTTTTGCTATCTTTAATTGATCGGGAAACACACCCTGACTCAAATATTTGTTTATTAAATATACCAATGGGAGGCAGACCAAATCGCCAATATGATTTAATATCAAAATTTTAATTTCATCTATACTAGCCGAGTATTTGTTTGGTAATGCCTTAGTAATATTATATATCTCAGCAGAATGAACAGACATTTAGTAATAAAGACATTTTAATAAATACACAGATTTAAGTTTATACACGTGTACATGGCTACAAATTGTATGGCTAGTTACCAAATTTTATTTTTAGTAGATTTTTTTTTCTTTAGTAGATTTTTATTCAATAATTGTATACAGAAAAATCATATTGCAATAATAATAATAAGGGAACCTAAATCAAGATTAGTGACTAGATGTAGAAACATCCATATGCACTTAGCAAATAAATACAATTTACAAAATATACCTAATTACAATATTTATTCTACATGTACTGATTAAGACAAAAACAAATTTATATTCAGAGACAGCAGTCAATTTTGGAGTACCAGACAACAATGCCACCAAAACAAACACCATACAAATACATACATATTGTGTATCAAGGAATACCACATGTAGGAAAGGGAAGCTAATTTTTATAGAAAAAGATCCATGCTGTTCAAAATCACAAAGTTTTGGATAACTATTTAATTCAAAATAAGTGGAAACAGAAAAATATAATTTTCATTTTAGAAAACTGTCAAAATGTGCCAAATTTTTAAAAATATGTTCTCTAGTAAGTTTAATAAAATTTTTAATCCTCTCGGTTTCTCTTATGTTTGTAGGTAAAATGTTATAGAATTTAGGTCCCAAGTAATTTATAAAACGTAAATTTATATGTTTGTGATTAATGGGAATATTTAAATGTACTTTCATTTTGTCGGGTAAAGTGAGAATGGTTAATAAAATTTTGCAATCTAATATTTTTTTGTAGAAACGTGAAACACGCAATTATATATAATGTGTTAAGACCAATAACTTCTTCAGTGTACAGCTGACCAGTTGGAAAACGCTTGTTCTTACGAAAAATTATCTTAACAATGTAATTCTGTATTGTCTAGACCGGGTGCAAGTTACTTTTGTAAGCGCCACCCCAAAAAATCAAGCCATACCTAAGGAGAGATTCTATTAAGGATTTATAAACCTGAGTTTATAATTTAGTTGTTAAAAATTCTCTTAGAAAATAAAATTTGTGTATTAATTTACATATTTTAATAGTCAGATATTCTATATGGGCCTGTCCATTTCAAATGTTTGTCAATTATGACCCCTAAATACTTTATTTTGTCAACTTCATTTATTTTTATGTTTTCATTTATGTCGATATTATTAAAAGAAGGTCTGTTTGAGTTTGTGATTGAAAAAGCAATGTATTTGGTTTTTGCAAAATTCAAGGAAAGTTTAAATGAATCAAGCCAATGCTTTACTTTTTTAAAACCCTTAATTGCCTAGTTTTAGTCTCATTCCAATTATCAGTCGTAAAAAGAAGGACAGTATCATCTGCATCTAAGTTTAGGACAGAGTTAAGGTAAGTTATAAACTGGATAGGTCCTAAAATTGTTCCTTGTGGTACGCCATTTTGTATTTTTAAAGGATCACTGAGAGTACCATTCACTCTGACCTGTTGCACCCTGTCTGAAAGGTAGCTTTCAAACATTTTCAATACTGTACCCCTTATGCCATCCTGTTCAAGGACACCAACAAGTAGATCGTGTGGGACAGTGTCGAAGGCCTTTGAAAGATCAATGAATAAGGCTAGACATTTTTTATTAGTATTCTAATCTATTTCTATTCTATTCTATCTATAATATCAGATGACAGGGAAAACCCTTCAATAAAACCAACTTGTTGTTTTGATATAATATTAAAAGTACCGAAAAACTGTACCAACCTGTCCTTTAAACACTTTTCGAATATTTTTGCAAAATTACTGATAAGGCTTATTGGATAATAATTTTCAATGCATCTTTTTGACCCAGACTTATGTATAGGAGTGACTACAGATTGTTTAAAGTGGTTAGGAACTATACCTGTGGTGAAAATTAAGTTTATTATATGTACCAAGGGTTTCAAAATATTTAAATGAATAATTTTTATAAGTTTAGAGGATATTTCATCAATGCCAGAAGCACAATCATTTTTTAACGAGACAATTTGTTTTATAGTTTCTTTATCTGTAACTGGTTTCAAGTACATGGATGCATTATTAGAAAAATCTTGTCGTATAGGGTTGTTTGAAGCCATTTCTGTGTTATTATCAAATAAATTGTTGTCTCTATTTACGAGGACAAGTGTTTCTTTCCCTTTTTTTGAATTGGTATTTGTGGCATCATTTATTAGTTGATACATTTTTTTTAGATTGTTTTTGTTTAGTAGTATTTGTTCTTTGTAATAATTAGATTTTTGTGTCCCAATCAGTTTATTGAGATAGTTACAGTAATTTTTATATTCAGTGTTAAGAGCCAGAGAGTAATGGTTTATTAGACGTTTTTTGAGTTTGTCTCGATGTTTAATTGAAACAATTAGTCCATTCGTTATCCAGTTTTTTATCTTTTTCCCCTTTTGATTGATGTTAACCTTTTCTGTAGTAGATTTGTTTTTTAATTGTAATAATGTATTGAAAAACAAATTCATTGCTTGATCAGGGTTAGTAAAATTTAAAACTTCTGACCAATCTTGTGTTGTGAGTTTTTGGTTAAGTAAATTATAGTCAATGTAAATATGTTTAACTTGCTCAGTGTCTGTTTGTAGATTATTAGATGTTGGTTCTTCTTGTGTGTTTATACTTAACATTATAGGTAAATGGTCCGTTATGTCACTATCTAGTTTAAAAGATTTGAATTTTATTTTATTTGTTTTTAATTTTAGCCTGAGAAAAATATGGTCCAAGCAGGTAGAAGATTCAGCAGTAATTCTTGTGGGTGAAATGATATATGGGACAGGATGAAGAAATATGGATAATGGGTTTACATAAGTTGATGTGTATTTAGGGACCTGATTTTTAATCTGATCCAAACTAAACTGGAGGACAAAGGCCCTTACAAGCAGCAAGAGCAATACCATAGAATGTCCCCAGGATCATGTCTCAGTCTCCTTATCACGGCACAGCCATCACCCTGCTGAGTGCAAAATACCATGAGAGTTTTTACTATCAAAATATGAGGGGAATTGAGATTTCTACGGAAAGAATATACCAGTGAATTTTGTGACAGTTACAATGTATTTAGAAAAGATAAAACACATCAACCGGTTTAACCTGAGAGCCAACAGATTTCTAAGAAGAATATATTAAAACACATTTAAACACAATCTATATTATTGCCGGGTGGTACATATATTACTATAATGTAAAACTTTCCAGAACCTCCTGTTATTTGAAAACACACTCTCAAAGTCTGTTATATTCCCAAACACATGACCTAATGTGTTTAGCAGTCCACCCTGGTTTTTATTAGTAGTTACTGCATTCCTATCTTTTCTAAATACATTGTAACTGTCACAAAATTCACTGGTATAAACTGACGAGTTCAACCACGTTTCCGTAGCCGCTATGAAATCATCTCTAGCAGATATTGATACCTTTAGTTCTGCCACTTTACTTTTGATTCCCCTCATATTTTGATAGTAAAAACTGTACTGATGGTTTGAATTTGTACATGAGGAATATTTTGCACTACTATAATGCTTGAACTGGGAAACCCACATAAGGGAGCTACAGAAAAGGCTGAACAGTGCATGTGCCGTGATAAGGAGACTGAGACATTGCATATCTCTGTACTGTCAGCGTGCATACTATTTTGGGTATATTCAATCTGTTATGAGTTATGGTTTTGCTTTCTGGGGATCCTCAAGGGAAGCAACACAGATTTTTAAAACACAAAAAAGAATAATAAGATGTATTTAGGGACTTGGTTATAGGGATTCCTTTAGACAACATTTTTCTATTCTGAACATCGTGACTGTTCCATCTTTGTATTTTGTGTCTTTGGTAATGCTGGTTAGACGTAACCCTAATGATTTCCAACATAACTTCGAAAATTATGGTGCTGATATGCGCATAACCACACGAAACAGAAATGAGTTGCCGATTCCTGCCCATGTCTCGACTTTTTATGAGAAAGGCTCTTATTACATGGCTATAAAGGCCTATCGATCGCTACCCAATGATATTAAGTCCATACAAGATCTCCATTATTTTAAAAAATCAGTTATAACTTACGCCAAAGAAAAATGTTTCTATTCTTTTAATTTTACCTAGGTCTGTTCTTAAAAGGTGTGTTTTTATTGTTTTATATATGTATATGTGAAATTTTAAATATTCTTGTATGAATTTTTGATTTATTGGTAAAAATTTTTAATTTTAAGTTATGTATACACATGCTGTTATAATTTTTATTAACACCTTAAATTATAATTACATGCAACTATGCCTAATATTTATTGTATTATGCTTATTTATCCATAGGATCTATATTATTGTAATGTATACTCTCCCCTGACGTTGCTTTGTCACCCATTTGTAATTTTGTTGGTAATAAAGAAGATTATTATTATTATTATTATTATTATTATAATGATTGTTTTCGGAGGTACTAATAGAGTCCGACCCTAAATTATCTTCTATTGAAATTTCTGTTGTTGTTCCCTGAGTTTCTATAATAACCTCTGAAGTTTCTTTAAAAAAACTTTTTATGACAGCATTTTCAGGCCACTGAAATGTAGTCTTCATCAATAAAATGTCTTAGTTTTGATGTGACTCTGGTGCGATCAATATGTCTTCAAACAAAAGAAAGTTTTTGGGTCTTCAAGAAAAAAATTGAAATAATAGTATGTGGAAAAAAATAAACTTAGTGTTTAGAGTGTTAGCCGAAAAATTCTGTGTAGGAAAATCTCAAATTAGTGATTTTTGAGAAACATGAGCGATCTTAACAAGCGATTTGCCGAGACCGGAAACACGAAAGGGAAAAATAAATTTGCGAAAACTCAGGGTGCTGCCATAGTCCAAATTGTCTACCACTGGTTTTGTAAAGTACGCTCCAAAAACATTCCAATATCTGGTACAATAATAAAGGAATTACAAGAAATTGCGAAGAATCTAGAAGTTGATTGTTTTAAAGGATCAAATGGATGGTTGGAGAAGTTCTGTCAGCGTCATAATATCTCTTTCAAATCCATCTGTGGCGAAGCAGCGGCTGTAGACTTGATTCAGGTAACTGATTGGCGGACGAAATTAAGTGCTATTATCAAAAGCTACGCACCGAGAGACATTTATAACGCCGATGAAACGGGACTCTTTTTCCGCGCCTTGCCAGAACGTTTTCTTTAAAAAGGCGAAACAAGTGCTGGCGGGAAAGCGTCCAAGGAGAGACTCACTATTTTACTTTACTCCGCTGTGAATGAAGAAAAAGAAAATGCACTGGTGATTAGAAAAAGTAAAAAACCCCGTTGTTTTGAAGGATCAAGCATGGAAAACAGCATGGATGACAAGGGATATAATGTCGGATTGGTTTATGAAATGTGATCGAAAAATGCAAAGGCAAAACCGAAATGTATTTTTATTTTTGGATAATGCTGCATCTCACCCAAAACTGGAGTTAAAAAATGTTAAAATCATTTTTTACCGCCAAATATGACGTCGCATTCCAGGCATTGGACCAACAACCACTAAAGAAAGTTTTTAATCAAGCGACTTTTGTCGTCCATGGAGTATTCTAAATCTACCGAACAATTGGAGAAATCCATAAATATTGCAAGTGCCTTGATTTGGATTGTTGCTGCATGGAAAAAAGTCGAATCCAAGACCATCAATAACTGCTTCCGCAAAGCTGGATTCGACGAAATTCTCGAGGAAAACGTTGACTACGATAGTGACGATGATGTGCCATTATCGGAATTATGTAGAAACATCAATGTATTCTCTTCCGACTAAACTTCATATTCAGAAATTGGTGAAAGTTTATTCACGGAGAATCCTAACATAAGTATACGTGAGTGCAGCAGTGAATTTCAAAATAGTGAGAACGGTCAGATTTCATCTGACAGTGATGATGAAGAAATTATTTCTTCCAATATTAAGAACATTAAGGAAGCATATAAAATGTTAAGGGATATTAAAAACTTTTGTATGTTATCTGGAAATTCTGTTTTAAGCTAAAAAATCTCAGAATTTGCTTCTAAAATGGAATCTCAAATTATTAAAAATAAATTAACTAGTTTAAGACAAACAACAGTTGATAATTTTTTTTAAATAGAAACTTTTTATAAAGTAGAAATGTATCAGACTGTATATTTAGGTAGTATAATATTTTATATTAGGTAATAGATTTTTATGTATGCATATATGTATGTAAAAGATGTTGGTGTCTACATAGTAACAATTGTATTAATAATTTGAACTAAACATATTTTTTTACTTAAAAATAAAATATTTTTTTAAATAAAATTACATTGTATTTAATTTGTTCACACTCCACAACGGACACCTCTATATAATGGACAGTTTCTGTGGCTGGGCTACTGTCTGTTGTTGAGGTGTTTCACTGTACATGAAAACTATGGAATTACAAAAATTGTAAGCAATAGTTGATCTATTCTACAAACATCTATACACAAAAAAGTGGCTTAAATTCAGATTAATTAAATAGTCCTTCAAATTGTGGATAATTTTCATAAATATATTTTCAGCACCAAGTTTTAAACTGATTCCTATTATTAGCTCTAACATTCAATGGCAATTTGTTATATGCCTTGGGTCCAATGTAATTTACAAATTTTAAATTAAGATTGTTATGGCTGATTGGAAGTTCGATTTTATTAGTTTGGTTTGCTCTCATTCCATAACTGTGATTTACAAACTGCCACATATTTTCATCTACTTGGATATAAGAGCATATTGTTAGTAGGTACAGTGATCTAATGTTACATATTTCTGCTGAAAACAGCCTATTCATACGAAATTATCTGTTTCTTCTAAATATTATTTTTAATATATATTTTTGTATTATATTTAGTTTGTATAAGCAACTGTTGTACTGCCCACCCCATACTAAAATTCCATACCTGATAATTGACTCTACAAATGCTTGATAGACTATTATTAGTGTTTTCTTATTTAAAAATTCTCTGAGTAAAACTTATGGATGAGTTTGCTTATTTTATTTGATAGATAATCAATATGAGGCTGCCATTTAAGAAATTGGTCAATAATAATTCCAAGATATTTTGTTTGTGGTACCTCTTCTATGGACTGATTATCTTTGGTTATATTATTAAATGAAGGCCTATTTGCTCTAGTGAGAGAAAAAGCTACATAATGTGTTTTTGTTAAATTTAAAGTTAATTTATATTTTTTATCCAATTTATTACTATATTTAAACTATTTATTGTTTGTTCTTTTCTAGGTATCACTTGCAAATGTAATTACTGTGTCATCAGCATATGAGATTGCTAATCCGTTTACATTTGATAGGCTTAACAATGAATTTATATAATATAAAAGTAAGGGCCCCAGTATAGTAACTTGTGGTACACTAATTTTAATTATTTCACTTATGATGTTATTACGTTTCACAATTTGATATCTTCCAGTTAGGTAACTTTCCAGTAGTTTCAGAGCCATTCTCCTTGTGCCATATTTTTGAAGTATATCTATAAGTTTTTTTGTGGGGTACAGAATCGAAAGCTTTGGCTAGGTCTAAAAACACAGCTAAATATTTTTTACCCATATTTAAGTTACTTACAACCTCTGTTACAAGCCTATGCATGGCATCTGTAGTACTAACACCCCCAACAAACCAAAACTGATTACCAGAAATAACATTGTCTGTAAGAAAGAGATAATCTGTCTTTTACACATTTTTGTAACAATTTTGCAAAATTAGTTATTAGGCTTATTGGTCTGTAATTATTTATTAAAGTTGTGGTCCCTGATTTATGTATGGGAGTTATCACAGTTGATTTAAAATCACTTGGTACAATTCCTTTTTCTAAAGCCAGATTAAGTATATGTAAGAGAGGGTCAATTATTTCCAAGTGAGTTTCTTTTATTGTTTTCGCCCGAATGCCGTTATAACCTGGTGAGCTATTATTTTTGAAAGGAAGCAATATGCTTAATTATTTAATTTTTTGTGACAGGAGTGAAAAAAATTGAGTTTCGAATATGTAGATCTACTTCTTGAAACTCGTCTTGTGGAGGTGCCGATATTACTAAAGCATTGATTACAGAAATTAGCCATCTCAACTTGATCAGATATGTTTTCACTTAAATTATTTTTAATGTTAATGCAAATATTGGTATTGTTATTATTTTCATAAGTAGCGTGCTTTTTAACTTCATAAAGTTTTTTCATGTTATTTTCATTATTTTGAATTTTATCCCTATAATAATCTTTGTTTATGTATTAATTTATTTAATAGATTACGATACCATTCACTGTCTTGAGCCTTGTTTCCTCCCAGGTATTGCCCGAGAATATTAACTCTGTGTCATCGGCATATGATATTAATTTAACATGTAAGCTTAAAAGCAAATTTAAATATGTTATAAAAAGTATAGGGCCTAGAATAGTGCCCTGAGGAATACCTATTTTAATTTTTAATGGCCAACTAATAGTATTATTTACTTTTACATGTTGATATGGGTCGGTTAATGACATTTATGTTTACATTAATATCTGAAGCACTATTATTCTTATTCTCGTGTATTAGGTTTCGACTCAAAGCATCCACGTGCTGCATATATATTTATTAAGGCACAATAATTGCCCAATATAATAATACGATGTTACCAGAAATAAAGATTACATATATACATAACACATAACATGTGGGAATGAGTAGTGGACAATATTAATTATTAATTTAAATTACAAGGTAATAAAACAAAACAATAGCATAATATAATAAAATTGATTTTCACCTATCTACACATTACAATTATAAATAGGAACTACTGAATAACTAAATTTAATTGGTAAAAAAATGTTTTTTGGTTTCCAAAAACTCATTTTGATCATTATACTCATTGGCCAGTCTAGATGTAGGAGTAAAACTGAAAAAGACAATTTATCCCTATCGTAGAGTTAGATCATTTATTACTATCAAAGAGACTAAAATCACCGTTAATGTTCTTGTTAGTTAGAACATGGTCTATAATGGAGGTAGTATTTTTTGTTACCCGAGTTGAATGTTCTTCCCCAACCCTCTTTTGGATGGCAAACCCATTCAATGTAACTAGATCCTGGTACTCCCTTGCTGTATTTAACAGAGTAATGTTGAAGTGTCCAATCACCATTGTCTCTGATCTATGATTGTTCAAAATCACATCTAATTCAGTAAGAAATGTTTCTAACTGATATGAAAATGAAACTTCACCTAATGCACTTTGAGTAGTATTCCTAACATATATAGATGTATCTCCACCTCTAGCATCCCTGCATGATTGGGAACCATTGTATCCTTCAATGATGCACTGATTAGTTTCATTTTCATAAAACCATGTTTCAGTTATCACTAAAATGGTATACTGTTTCACATAGCAACAAAATTCATCTAGTTTATTATGTGCACCTTGGGCATTCATGTACAATATATTCAGCTTGTTTATTCGTTTTTTGAAGCATTGTTGGGGCTTTTAATAACAATTTGTTCTTGATTTTGTGAGTTTTGTTTATGTAGAATAGTTTTCACAATAAAAAGGTTACCATTTTTATATCTAATTTTTATGTTCTCTTCTCCAACTTCTTGTGTTCAGTTTAGTTCTACATATAATTTTTTTATCTCTAAAAGCTATGATTTTGTGAGATTGGCTTTAATTCATACATTGCTTGTTCGCAGTTTGAGTTGGTTATTTAAACAACAGGTTGCTAAAGTGGGTTCTGATAGAACAACCTTCATTGGTCTGGGTTGTGCACTAGGACGGCCAACCCTGAAGACATTAGAGTCTGTAGTTTAAACTTATAGTTTAACTTGGCATTATCTAATCTAACTAACAATACAGATTACGAAACCAAACCTACAATTTTTCTTACACCTGTTGATGAGAAGGAAGTACTCAGAATTATGATACATTTACCAAATAAGTTTGCCGCAGGACTTGATGAGGTGTCCCGTTTGTGTTCTTAAATGTGTGAGCAAATATGTGTTTTCTCCACTCTCCAACCTAATTAATAAATGCATCTACACCAAAATATTCCCAAAAGAACTTTTATCATTTACAACAATGTTATCGTTAAATATACAAATTAGCTGATAAGAGTCTAGTAAAATACTATATTTTATTCTAATTCATAAAATTCACTTATTAAGAGAATTCCCCTTTTTTTTGTGGTGAATTCTATATATATATATATATATATATATATATATATATATATATATATATATATATATATATATATATATATATATATATATAGTAAACAGTGCAATTATCTGCTGTTTTCGTTGTTTTGGGGATACTTGGGGAGCACTATCTCCTAAATTTGAGCAGCATTACTAATTTAGGTCTAGTTCCCTTATTTTAGCAAAGATATTATAGTTTTAAATTAATGTATATACTTAGTGGGGTTACAGAAGAAAATTTTTTGTAAAGAGCTGAGGTTGATTATCATTGAAATTATATAAATTTATATTATGGAATAACAATGATAAATTGACTTCGGCATTTCTAGTATAATAAGGCAGAACAATACTGTTTAGTTCAATTTAAATCCAATATGCAATGCCAATTTAAATGCTGCAGGAACAAGGAGTTCTTGAATTATTGCTGGGTTAAGTGTCATGCTATATTTCACCCTAGTTATATGGAAATAGTAAAGTTAGGCGGTTACAAGATCTTGTGTTCCAGTGGTTGTCAATCAACACATAACAACAATCAAGAATTGCAGCTAGATCAAAAAAAAATAGAACTTCTACAAGTAAAACTCAAAAAAAAAAGACAAACATATAAAGAAACTAAAAAGGAGTAGCCAAGTATTTGATAATGATGTTTCAGAGGCAGATAAAGTATTTTTGTCACATTGAATCAGCGTAATAGTGCATTAGAAAAGACATTCAGACAAAAAGAATCAGAGAAAAGGAACTAACATCTGCACTGGAACCATGCAATGTCACAAAAAGATGCTTAGAGGAAAAACTTCAGGAACTTAATGATCTCAACAAAAAAATGATAACTACAATCAGAACCCTAGAATATGAGTACGAAATATATTCCAAGGATCTAAAAGAAATGAGACAGAGAATATCAGAAGTACAGTCTATGAATAGTAATATCGACCAGTCCTTATACATGCCTCAAATGCAGAATCACCTGCTGTTACTTTGCCTATAAAAAGAAGAAAAAGCCAAGTTTTAATTATAGGAAGTGAGGGTGCCAGGGGTACTGCAGTGTTGTTCAAGAATAAAACAAATAGTTATTTTGACACACTGTCAAATTACCAGAAACTTATTCTTTCGTGAGATAGTGAGCCAATGTCAGCAGCTATGCACCAAATTCAGTAAGAGCGATCATGTAGTCTTTTTTAAGTCAAATTATAATGCAGTGGTTGGCCAACCAATCTCCATTAGAGATGTGGCTGAATTGTTGTCAGTCACCGCTAACACAATTTTAATTGTAAACGACATTAAACATGACCTAAATACACTTGTTTAATAGCAGTGAACTCCACTTTTGTATCCCAAGTCCTAATGATCTAAGCTTTGAACCTTCATGGGTGCTTGTCAAAGTTGATGGATGTACAATAGTTCTTGGATGTGTGCAACAAATTAATCATGTACCAAATGAATTCGGGAAATACTTTTATCTTATTTTCTGAGAGCTTCCAGATAAGGATAAAAAATACCCAAGATGGCGACCGTTGAAGACGGGTCGACAGACGTGGAAGTTAAAAAATTAATAAAAAGTGCAAAAAAAACTGAAAATTGCAATCATTGCAACAAAAATGTAGGGCAACATGTGAAGTGCAAAAAGTGCAATAATTTTTTTTCATCTATCTTGCCTGGATCATCATAAAAAAAAAACATTATTAGTACAGTACTTTACAGGTTCAAACAAATTAAAACATAAAAACAGAAATAGAAAAAACAGTTTAGCAAATCTGACTGAGATCATTAAAATCATTATTAAGGTACTCCTCAAGGGAATAGAAGGACTTTTTTAAAAGATACTCTTTTATTTTGCGGACAAATATTTTCCCGTCGAGCCTTCGGACACTCTGCGGTAGGAAAAAGTGACACAGTCATAGTTAGTGCTATTCCGAGTCCTCCCAAGCCTGTGAAAGCTATGTACAATGTTGGCATTGTTACGAGTGGAATAGGCATGTATGTCAGCATGAGATGTGAAGTCTTCTATGTTTTGGTTAAGGTATGTCAGACAGTGCAGCACAAAAATACAGGGCAAGGTAAGTATACCCAACTCTGAAAAATATGGTCCATAGCAGTCACGATAGCCCGAACCCATGACAACACGCACACCCCTCCTCTGCAGGCTAAATATTCTGGCTGCATGTGCCGAGTGGCCCCAATTTTAACAGTGCATCGTTGCTCCTGCTCCTATTAATATGTGCTCCAAGTTAATATATGAAAGTTGATGGTTTTACAAATAGAAAAATCTTAAAAAGTGTTAATGGTTTATTTTAGTGCAGTTCTATCGTGAATTCCTCCAAAGAAACTGGAACAAAGTCTTGATTATTACTGAAGTTTCAAATAAATAAACTGCAATTATAACTGCCAAACGGTAACATAAACAATTTAGATTGGAATGTGGTGGGATCCATGTTGTTTAAACCCACCAATATAACTCTTGCTATTGAAGGTCGTGAAACGCGCTGCGAGAATCTATATTGCACAATTGCCACGCTTTGCTCTTTATCCTGGTCTTAAAGACCGAACCACCACACTGAGTAGGTATAGTTTTTGTCATAGGGAATGGATGATAGTGTAACCAATAAAGATCTCTATAACCTTATTCAAGGCTTGGTCAAGTAAACTGAAGATATTCAAAAACAAAACACTAATATTAAAGAAGAGCTAGCAAAAGAAATCCGCAGAGTGAAAACTGAGGTTAAAACTGAATTTTTTTAGTCAAAAAAATTCAGCATTGAAGGAAGAAAATAAACTTTTAAAAGAAAAAATCGCGGCTATTGAAAGGAAATACAGAAAGTTCAATATAATAGTGAACGGATACAGATATAACAGACATACAATCATTCTTGGATTGGTAAATAACACCCTTAAGATCGACTGTCGATTTGGGGATATTAGAGATATCTATAGATTCGGGAAAAACCAAGAAGGAAAAATAAAACCTCTATCTGATACGTTTGTTAGCTATAAATTCAAATTGGACATTCTGAATAATAGTAAATTTTTAAAGGGTCTAAAAATATTTATAGCTAACGACTACACGCCCGAGGATTATAAGAAACAAAAAGTACTTCAGAAACACTTAAAGATTGCTAGAGAAAACAATTATGACGCAGTAATTCGGAAAAACGTGTTATATGTTGGAAACGAAAAATACACATACGAGGAGATACAACAAAGAAGTCATCTAAACAAAAAGCCAAAGCAGCAAGAATTACCTTGGAAAATTTCAAGTAAATGCATCACAAGACAACAAATAGTTAAAAAATAATTTTTCTTTAAATTATTTAAAAATATACTGGTAAGTGTAATACATTTATTCCCTTAGTTCTTCATTTTCTTTTCTTTCTTCTGTTTCCTAAAATGTATTACTTTTACTATTTCTGTTTTGTTTGTTAAATTATTATTGGCAAAATGGTTGATATTCAGGGTTTGGATATATCCTTAGTTGAACTGTTCAATGCTATTAATAATTTAAAATCTAGTTATGCTGGGGACCTGATGGTATACCATCTGTTTTAATAAAAAACTGTGTGTGCGCTCTGAGCAAGCCCTTGCAATTTATATTCAATCTCAAGGAGACACCTCTTTATGTTAGGCATTGAGGAAGATTCTATCTGCACGAAGTGTCAGGAACCTCACTACGGTCTTGCATAGGGACGAAGTTAAGGATCTTGCATGGAAGGATATGCAGACTTACATAATAAGGACAGGCAGATTCAAGGATATACACCTGGTGGCGGGTGGTGGTTGAGGGAGGAGCTGGGGCAGACTGAAAGGGCCTTATAGGCCTACCAGTCAGGTCTCTAGACCTCCCCCTAACTACTACTACTACTACTACTACTACTACTATATTCAATCTCTCATTAAAATTAAGTTTTTTTCCAAATTTCTGGAAAACAAGTTTTTTAACACCAATATTTAAATCAGCAAACAAAGAGGATATTGCTAACTATCGCGGTATTTCTGTTCAATCCATAATCCCAAAACTTTTTGATAAACTCATTACAGATCAATTAGCCTGGAAATGTAAAGAATTAGTAGTAAAGGAGCAGCATGGATTTTCTCAGGGTAAGTCAACAGTGACTAATTTACTTACATACGAACAATACCTGTTGAATGCCTTTGAGAGGAAAGGGTATGTGGATAGTATCTACACCGATTTCTCGAAGGCGTTCGATAGGGTAAACCATAAATTACTGTTACATAAACTGGAATGTTTTGGGATTTGGCAGGTCTGTTGTGGGATGGTTGTCGAGTTTTTTGTCGGGTCGTAGTCAGTATGTTAGAATACATAACTATATATCTAAACAGATACAAGTCTCTTTAGGGGTACCACAGGGTTCACACTGTGGGCCTTTACTTTTTAATTTGTTTGTGAATGATATTGGTGATGCAGTGGTGCATTCTGAGTTTGTGCTGTTCACTGATGATCTGAAATTATACAAATATATCAACACCCAAAGTGACATTGATGAATTACAATCCGATTTAAATAGAATATATTTTTGGTCAGAGGAGAACGACCTGTCCTTAAATGCTAATAAATGTTTCTCTGTCAGGTTTGGTCGATGTAGGGGAGATGCAAACTGTTATATTCTTAATGAATTTATGTTAAAAGCTGTAACGGAAGTTCGAGACCTGGGCGTTCTATTGGATGCGCAGCTTAGTTTAATAATCATATTAATAAAAGCGTTCAAGAAGGATTTAAAAGACTGGGATTTTTATCTAGATATGGCGCAGATTTGTCTCCATCCTCATTTAAATTACTATACTGTGCTCTACTACGTTGAGGTCTTAGGTCTTGAGTATGCGTCCACTGTCTGGTCTCCCTTTTATCGATATCAAATTGATGCTCTTGAGGGTGTCCAACGAAGATTTCTGCATAAGCTGGCAAATATTAATATTTATAATAAATCGAATTACTGCATCGATTATAGTGTGGTCATGACTAGATTTAATATTAAGTCATTAAAGGAGCAAAGACTGTGTGCTGATTTGATGTTTAACACTGTACGTAAAACTAGACAGAGTAATTTATTTGTTATACCGGTTCAGAGCACAAATTATGGTTACCACAGCCCTATTTCACATATAACTCGCCTATTCGATAAATTGCGTGTAGATCCCTTTGGTATGGGTTTAACAACTTTTAAAAGGCAATTACCTAATTTACCCTTATTGTGATATTTGACTTGTTGTGATACTATGCTCTTTTTTTACTTTGTTATTGTGATATTTCTTTATTGTATTTTTGGATAGTTTTTTATATGTAATGTTATAGAAAATGTTTACTTATTAAGGTTATTATTATATATACTTGTGTAAAATGGATTTTCCGTTGAAATAAATAAATAAATAAATGTTTAGAAATATTGCTTAAAAATTGAATTTTAATTATTTGTTTGTCATAATTTTAATAAATTGTTTTTGTATTTTTCTATAGTTATGGATAGGTATGTGAGAAAATATGAAATGAATATGATAGAAACAGTAACTACAGACAGCTTAGTGGAATGTAGTCAAATTCTAAAAAACGAAAAATATGTAGTTTTTAAGATACTTCATCAGAATATCCGCAGCATAAATAAGAACTTTGATTCTCTTTTAACTTACCTACACCTATTAAAAACAAAGTTTGATTGCATTGTACTTTCCGAAGGCTGGCATCTTGATGGCACGGATATTTATAAGATCGATGGTTATTAAATAATATACAGCCAGGGAAATTTAAACAAGAATGATGGTATTGTATTTTTTAAAAACTCTTTAAACTTTTCTTATGAAACAGTTAGTATCGGCCCGATTAAGGCTCTACTGTTAAAGATAAAATATTTAGGTAAACAAATTCTTGTAACAGCCTTTTATAGGTCCCCATCAACATGCGTACATAATTTTAACCTTGACTTATGCAATTTTTTATGGGGGGGAAACAAGAGTATGATGTGCATGTCTTTTTAGGGTATATAAATATTAATTTACTTTCAGAGAATGAATTAACTCTTGATTATTTAAACGTATTATATGAATCGGGATTTGTTTCTGCTATAAATAAGTACACACGTGTGCAGAATAATTCACAGAGTTGCAATGACCATATTTTTGTAAAATGTAAAAAAAAGCTTTAAAACTGAACTTAAGGCAATTGTTCTTGAATCTGACATAATTGACCATTACACACAAATATTACAAATGATAACTCCAATAAAACTTATCACAAAATACTTCAGACTGTTATAAAATGTTTCTTAATTTTAATAAACTTACAACTTTCCTTCTAGATGAAAATTGAAATTCTGTCTATTCGGAAGAAAATTTAAACACTTGTGCTGATATCTTTATTAACAAATTTACTACCTACTTAGAAAAATCAACTAATAAGATCAAATCAAAAAATTAGAAGAAAACTACCTGGATAACCACTGGTTTATTGAACTCAATTAAAACAAAAAACAAATTGCTGAAAAATAAAAACAGCAATCCAACACAAGAAAATATAGAATGATACAAACAATTTCAAAACAGACTTAATTCACTAATGAAGACAACGAAGTACAATTATTACAAGTCAAAAATTTTGGAAAATATGGACAATCCAAAAGAAATCTGGTCGTGTATGAAGGAAATTTCGGGCGATAATAGCACGGATGAAAATCTCAAATAAAAACGACCGACACTCGCAGTCTTCATAGATCTCGCAAAAGCGTTTGACACGGTTAGCCATAAGAAGTGGTTGGAAGTGTTGAACGGCATTGGTTTTAGAGGTACTCCCTACAACCTGATTGAAGACTACCTCTTTGGCAGAAAACAGCGTGTAAAGATACAAGACATTTTAAGTTCTGAAAAAACTATCGAGTACGGCGTACCACAGGGAACTGTGCTGGGGCCGATAATGTTTAACATATACCTGAATCAGCTCCTTTCATTGGACATAGATGGGAAAGTAATAAGTTTTGCAGATGATACTGTGGTCCTATTTACTGGGAATACTTGGGATGATGTTAAAGCAAAAGCAGAAAGAGAACTTAAAACAATATTTCACTTTTTAAAACGAATTATTAACTTTAAACGTACAAAAAACCTTTTTTATCCCTTTTACTTCTTATAAGTCCAACTTACCCACCTATGAACAATTAACTGTTTAAAATAACTGTAACTGTGTTAAAATAAGAATCAAAATGCAATTAAATGGAAAATATCTTGAAATTTTTATAGATGCACATTTTAAATGGGATAAACTTGTTTCATATTTCTTAAAAAAAATAAGATCATTATTTCATAAATTTAAACTTTTTAAAGAAATATTCTCTCTTCATCATTTAAAAATGCTTTGTCATACCTTGGTAGTTCCTCACCTAAACTATGGAATATTAGCATGGGGTGGAGTCGCCAATAATCACTTGGATGCCCTTGAAAAGGCTTATAAATGGATTTTAAAAATTATATTTAATAAAAATTATTTATATCCTACAGAAAATCTCTTTGCTGAGTCGAGAATGCTTGATTTAAGGCAGACGTTTTGTTACTCTGTGTTAATTAAGCAACATAAATGTAGTGGTGTACTAAACCAGATAGAGCATAACTATGGAACCAGAAATAAGGATAATGTATATAGAGTGCCTAAGGTATCAAAAACCATTACACAAAGAAGTTTTCATTTCCTTGGGCCTAGAATTTACAACATCATATCTAATTACTTTAAACTAACTAACTTGAAGTTATTTAAAAGAAAAATAAAACAGTGGATAATGGATAGGGGCAGAATGTATATTCATGAATTAATTGACTTCAAGAACTCTTAATACATGACCTAATATTACTATTTACCAATAAGTATTAACTAATGCACACTTAGACACTTAGGACAAATCTCGGCATAGACACACAAATCAAAACAGATAACACAATTTAATGATCAGTTCAAGCCATAACATAACGTCGTATTTGTTCTGTTTTTGCTTTTAACTATTGTTTTTATCTAAGATAAAACATTTTGTCTTTTATTGTAAACTCATGTAGATAGGCTAGTCTGCGACTCGTGTTAGTGCTTTTAAGAATTTATTGTCTCGGTGTATCAAATAGTTTCGTGATGTGTGTGTATTATTAATATGTAAATAACTCAAACCTCTTGTGGCACGTGACTTTTTTGGTACAAATTTATTCTGTTTATTTATTTGTTTATTTAATGAATATTGTTTTCGATGTGTGAATGTATTGTATGTGCAACAGTTACAATTTTCCATAGATTAAGTTTAAGTAATGACAAACATAAATTAATTTTCAAATTATAATGTTTACATAAACATAAAAGCAAAAGCAAGCCCCAGGTCCCCACATTATATCAAGTTAATGTACCCTAACAATAATAACCAAACTTAAAACTAGAATAGGTTCTTAAATATATTACATTTATCCAAAATATAAGATCTACATTTTTGTTAAAATAATTTAATTTTAGCAAAATATTTCTTATTTCTAAAGGTATAAGATTATAAATCTTCGGTGCATAGTAGTTAAAGAATCTCATATTAGCATTAGTGTTACTTTTAGGTAGCTTCATGTGTTCATTTGATTTATTTCTCGTTAGATAGGTATGGTTGACATATTCTTTAAGATCTTTATTCTTCTAAATAAAAATGCTGACCTAAAAACCATACACAGATCTTACATCAAATACTTCTCTTAAATACAACATGCTTGTAGGATAAAGTCTATTTTTCCTGTGAATCACCTTTAATATGTAATTTTGCACAGTGCTCAATGGATGTAAAGCATTCTTATACATAGCACCCCACACGACAATACCATATCTTAATAATGATTCTACAATGGTTTTATAAACATATATTAACAACTTTTTACTCAAGATATTTCTTAAAATATAAAATTTATACAACAGCTTTCTAATTGTTACTGTCAATTTAGAACTGGGATTCAGTGTTAAGTTGTACGGATGTAACTAAAGCATTTCAAGTGCCTGTCAATAATTACGCCCAAATATCGAGTATGTGACACCTCTTTGATTACTGTATTTGAATCTTTTACTTGAATGGAATTAAAAGTTGGACGATTTGCAAGGGTTATCGAAAAGGCAATATAAATCGTTTTGCTTAAATTTAGAGTCAGTTTAAACATATTTAACCAATTGTGAATAATATCTAGTCCATTAATTACAGTTTCTTTTACTTCAGCCCATGTTCTTGCAGAGAACAATATGGCAGTGTCATCTGCATAGGAAACAATTGTACCATTACGGAGTTTTAAATTAGTTAAGGTATTAATAAAGATCAAAAATAGGATTGGGTCCAATACTGTACCCTGCGGCACACCTATTCTAATATTTAATGGATCACTTAAAGTCTCGACTATTTTGACATATTGTACTCTAATCTAAGTAACTTTCAAAGACATCCAATACTACACCTCTCACACCATTCCTTTCCAGAAGTAGGTGATGGGGTATGGTATCAAATGCCTTTGCCAAATCTAGGAATACAGCTATGAATTTCTCATTAATATCAAGTTTTTCCGTGATGTGTTTTGTAAGGTGGTAGAGTGCGTTAGAGGTACTTAATTTACTTAAAAATCCATATTAATTTGGCGATAAGATTGAGTTTGACTGTAAAAAATCTAAAAGTCTATCTTTTACACATTTTTCGAAAATCTTAGCAAAATTATGTATTAAATTTATAGGCCGATAATTAGTCACTTTTGTCTTATCTTCTGTTTGATATATAGGTGTTATTACTGATATTTTAAGCTGATCAGGGACGGTGCCAATTTTAAAAATTAAGTTGATTACATGAACAAGGGGGTCCAATAAGAATATATGGTTGTTTTTTATTAATTTTGAACTTATTCTGTCAATACCAGAACTACTGTTGTTTTTTAAACTATTTATTTTTTCAATTTTCATTATTATTTACTGGTCTTAAATAAAGTGATGTTAATTGATTGGTAGAAATTTTAAATTCATTTTTTGGTTTCGGAATTTTTTTCATATTTACACTTTTCAATTACTTTTTTTAGGTTATTTCTATAGGTTTTTAATCCTCTTCATTAAAGTTTAGCAACAATTTTCTTTTCATTTCATCCCTTTTTTTAATACTCCTAATTAAAACATTTGTAATCCATGGCTGGCGCTTTTTTAATTGTATATAATTAATGTTTTTTATATAGGTAGCCTGTTTAAGAAATAAATTAATCTTTCTATAAAATTCATCCGTTGCTTTAGTTACATCCGTACAACTTAACACTGAATCCCAGTTTTCATTCTGGATCAAAATATTAAACAGCTGCTCATTTAATGTTTTAACTGTTTTTTTAATTGGTAATTCACTATTATATTTTTGGTTTTGGGATACTTTATTTATATTTAACATAACAGGTCATGATCAGTAAGGTCCAAATTAACAATGAATGGGTTGAAGTCAAGTTTATTTTTATCTATGTTAGTCCTTATAAAAATATGATCAAGACAGGATTTTTCCCTACTTGGGGCATTAATGCATGATAAAAATTCAAAATGATTTAGGATAGTCAAATATGAATTTACTGTATTGTCGTTTTTAATGTCACCCAGAAATAAATCAATGTTACCCCTTTTATTTTGTGTCAGATATGCTTCAATCTCCTCGAGGAATGTTATTTTATTAATAATAATAATAATAATAATAATGTTTTATTTCTTCAATTGAAAAGTACAACATACAAAAAAATATACACTGTACAATAATTGGAGAAAAAGTCAAAGCTACAAAAAAAACAAAGCAAAAACATGTCGGGTTATACAAAAAAATCCTGAAAAGAATAACAGTTTTTTCCCAAAAGCAATTTCTTGACTTTATTTTTGAAAATAGGAATACTGCGGGACTTACGAATATCATCATCAAGTGCATTATAAAATTTACAAGCAGCATATAAAGTGCCTTTCTGAAAAAAAGACGTACAATGACTATCGGGCAACAGCAGGTCTTTAGCACGTGTATTTTAATTGTGGGATGGTCTATTTGATTGAAGTAGCAATTTATTTTTGAATGCATAAAGACATACTTCCAGAATGTACTGGTCAAAAACTGTTAAAATTTTTAAACCCCTGAACAGCGTCCTACAAGACTCTCTATGTGAAAGACCGCCTATTATCCTTAACGCGTATTTCTGCAATAGAAAGACCCGTCTGCTTTCTTTACCCCTGCCCCAAATCATAATGCCATATTTGACATGACAGTGAAAATTAGCGTAGTATAAAGTCAACAAAGTGCCCTGACCACAGTGATTCCTAAGATAGCTTAATGCATAACAGGTTCTCCGAAGCCTACTACATAATGCATCAATATGAGTAGCCCACGTAAGCCCGTCGTCAAACACCACACCCAACATCCTCGTTTCACTTATGGGCGCAAGCGTGTCAGGTGAGTTTTCAAACAATGCAACACTATTGTCAGTTTGTCTTTTTGAGTGTGTAAAACAAAGAACATTCGTTTTAGCCTTATTCAATATTAAATTATTCTTCCCTGACCAGGATATTATTTTTCTATAAACATTTTCAGCGATAACTTTAAGAGACGGTAGATCAGGCCCAACCATGAGAATGTTAGTATCGTCCGCATACCAAACAGGAAAAATATCTGATGTGTCTTTAGAAAGATAAAAAATAAGGTCATTAGCAAATATCAAATATAGTAAGGGGCCCAAAATTGAACCCTGGGGAACGCCCTGAGTTATAAGTTTAGATGTACTATTTTCATTGTTGATTTTTACATATTGAAAACGCTCTTCAAGGTAAAATTCAAGCAATTGAAGAAATTGACCTCGAACACCGTATCTTGATAGTTTCGACAACAAAATCTGATGGTTTACCATATCAAAAGCTCTAGAAAAGTCATCAAACAACCCCATAGTACATAACTTTTTATCAATTGCATCCACGATCTTATTGTGAAAAAAAGAAAGCGCTGTTTCAGTACTCTTCTGTTTTGTAAACCCGTGTTGCGCCTCAGATAGTAGGACATTCTTTTCAAAAAAGTCAATTAACCTGTCCTTTATACTAAGTTCAAATATCTTGGATATACTTGACAACAAACTTACTGACCTATAGTTACTGTAGTCATTCGGATTACCTTTTTTATAAATAGGAATCACCGCTTCAAGTTTAAGCTTTTTGGGAAATACATATTCAGTGAAAGACAAGTTAATTAAATATGTAAAAACACTACACAAGTAAAACTTACATTTTTTAAGAATATTATTAGAAACCCCACCAGGACCACTAGAATTTGAATTCTTCAACCCATTCATCAAAGCTAAAACCTCTGGTTCACAGACTGGGGAGAGGAAAAATGAGGATGAGCAATAAGGGACATTCGAATTTAAAAATTCATAGTCAATATCACCATGGGAATTTGGTATTATAAAATGTTAATTAAAATTCTCGGCAACTTCTCCACTACCTATTTGTTTATCTTCTTTAAAAAACTCTACTTTTTTTAAGTTAATACTTTTCTTTTGGAGATTATTAATAATTTGCCACATTGTTTTTGATTTATTACTTGAATTGTGTATTTTTTTGTCATTTTCCACTTGCCGAGAAATCTTGAATTTCTCTCTGTAGATTTTATTTAAATATTTTGCTGTTTCTTGAAAGCTCCAAAAAATAATGTGACTTTTAATTTTGTTAATTCTGGGGATAAAAAATAACCGCTTACTTTTTTCTTGGATTTAAAATAACATTTTTTTATCGTAAAACATAGTTCGAAGTAGTAATGTAGAGTGTCCGAAAAAGAATCAAAAGCACTTTCTGCTGTTGTCTGATTAAAGACCTCAGCCCAATTCTCCCCTCTTATATAATCAATAAATTGCTTAGTGTTACCTTCAGAAGTAATTCTTTTATACACAAAACTCGTCGATTCCTTTATTAAACCTTTTACTAATCTCACACAAAGGAATTGTGAAAAGTGGTCGGAAAGACTCGTATCAATTACCGTAGCTTGTGAATCTATATCGGCGCTTACTATGAAGCTATCTATGCATGTGCTAGACTTTCCTGTTACTCTTGTGGGGTCTCTAATAATATAGTCCAAATTAAAAGTTGACATTATATCTGTAAAACAGCTTAAGTCTGTACTAGGAACTAAAAAATTAATATTAAAGTCACCACCTATTACAAATGAGTATGATGGCTGTGCAAGTTTCATTATTAGACAACTAAAAATTGATAAAAATTCACTAAAATTTACATTTGGTGGACGATATAAAACAATTAAAATAATGTTAACACAATTAATTTTTAAATAAGCACACTCCAAAATTCCTTCCCTACAATAGTCAGACACATCACAAATATCAAACTTAAGACTGCATGTATCCCGTTTATAAATTGCCACCCCCCCCCCCCCCATGTTTCATTTCAGTTCTACAAAATTTACAACATAAATTAAAATTTTTTAATTTTATTTGATCTAATTAATCCGCGGTTTGCCAATGTTCTGTCAATAATAAAAAGTCACAATGGTTATTGCCTGTTAGAGCCAAGCCTACATCTAAAACTTTATTCGACAAACACTGAATGTTTTGATGGCAAAATTTTATAAATTGGTCGATAGTACAGCGCGTAGTTATTTTTTCCCCGGCGTTGCTGGAAGTACTGGAAAATTCTTGAGTTTTCGATATTATGTTAGATTCAACTATTGCATATAGCTCATTATCGCTCTAGGTGATGTCACCTTCCTACAATTCTACCGAAAGAGCAACCTTACGAATAGCCTCTGATGGTAGCGGATAATTTTTTGGAAAGGTTGTTATACTTGGATGCCAGTCATCTCGAACATTGCATTCTGCAAACCCGCAAACAACACAACAAAATCATTTTTTGTAAGTCTTTGACTCAATGCCTTATATCTCTCAGCCATTTCTTCTAAAAGCATTGGATTTTCTGGGTACTGGCAATTAATATCAAATTTAGATTTGGTGTTACGTTTGAAAAGCATAGGAATACCTCTCAAGTCAATCTTATTCCCAATCAAAAGTAATTGTGGTTGTGGTCTCCGAATACCGGCCTGTGTGTCGGAAGCGCTGAACTTTCCAGTTTCAATAGTTTTACTTCTATTAAGTTGTTCTTTGCTTCTCTCATTTAGACACCAAGTTAATTTGGTTTGGGTATGTGTCGACACTATATTTCTTTTGGCAAATCTAAGATACTGGATGGAATTGTACCAGTTTGAGTCTCAGAAGAACACAACACTTTCAAATTGTCTAACTGTAGGCTGCAAGAGTTTTTTGAAATTTTAGACGGACTTTCTGGAATTTCTAGGTCCATAGATGAAATAGCCTCGGTCTGTGTTTCAGTATTACAGGACGGCGATACTGTGATGGATGTTTGTGTTGCAAAAGATGTAATTGCTGTAGATGTTTGTTTGTGTTTCTCACTCAGTTTCACTAAGGTCTGTGTTTCAGCATCAACAGCAACTACGTCATAGAAGGTTTGAAGAATTCTTGATTGTTCATCAAGTCTTTTCTGCAATTCGCCTATTCTAATAATGTAATTTTCAATCTCGCTGAGAAGCTTTGCTTCAACCTCACCAGCCTCCGCTTTAAAAGCAGTTGAATTTCTTTTAATTCTTGCGATATGAGCATCCCGCATCTGCAGTTCATTCTTCAGTTCCCCAATTATACTCTGAAGCACTTCCGTTGTTGTATTGTCCTCAGTATGGGATTCAGTTTCAGCTTTATCATTGCAATTCTTTGAGCATAGTATCAGATTTTGATTTAAAATTGTATAGCCTTTCATTCTTTTCCAGCAACTCGGATGAAAAACGTTATTGCATGTCACACAAAACCAGTTGCTGTTAATTTTGTTCTTACAACATTTAAAAACTTCCGCCATTATAAGGAATACTGACAAAAACCAAATAAGCAAATTATTAAATAAATTAAAAGTTAAAAAAAATCAAATGCTCGTGAGTCAAGAAGTCGACGCAAAATAATCAATGATTATATACATACATATATGGCTAAAAATTTCAGTAAAAATATAAGCGTTAAAAATATATACAAGACATTGTCAAGCAATAGCAAAATGGAAACAGTAAAATCAGTGATGTCTCTCAATAAGTCAAGAGCTTATAAGACATCCAAACAAACAATATAATATTAGTCCGGTCCTGTTCTTTATTATTTAAAAGTTCAATGAACTGCTGTTCTGACAACCACATTCACAAAACAAAAAAAGGGAAGTCTCTCAACTAATGCCTCTCCAAAAAAACAACAAAGTTCAACAAATCTGTTTATCACCTAATTTGTATATTAATAGCAAGAATTTAAAAGTATATTTCGTGCATTTATAGTTTCCACAAAATCTAACAATAAGGATTTATCTCTTGGCGATAAAAGGATTAAATGTTCATATTTTGGGTATACTTCTTTTTTGTTCTTCTGATGGGTTTATTTAAATTAACAAGATTTTGAAACAGGATGTTTAGGCGCGTTTAGGCGATAACTTTAATGGAATACGCATATACTAGTTAGCTCGTTGGATAGATCAAAATTTTATGAACAAAACGACACCAAACACATAGTTTAAAACTTTTTATGACACTTAAAAAAACAACTAAAAGCGGACGACGATAAATACGATGTTTACAGTGTCACAAATAACATCAGACATTTGTGTTTGGTGGTCTGTACAAACATACTATATTAAATAAAAAATTTTCTTTTCTCAACAAGATACTACTTACAGTGACGTCATCCAGCAAAGTATTTTTTGTTTGATAAATTAAGGTTGATTTAATAAAAATGATCATTCCATCATTTCTATTGTGCTTAGCGCCATTAAAGTACATGTTATATCCTTTTAAATTGTATTGTCCATCATAGCTATCATAAGTTAATAAGATTAGTTAAAGAATACACAATGAGGTTTTTCAGAGTTTTTATGATTCTGGCATCAAGCTCATAGCAGTCTTTACTTTTACTATTTTTTGTAGTGTGGATATTTTTTGTCTAACAATATTGTATGTGACTTGTTGAAATGTAAAGTTTTAATGATTAAAGTCACCCACCAAGTATTCCTCAAAGGTAGTAAAAGGCTGAGGAAGCTGAGAGACTAACTCATGAGCTATATTAACAAAAAAGTTATTAAACGTTTCTGCATTAAGATTGTTGACTGTGTGCGTTGATACTGACCTAGATCGTGATTTAATTATATTCCACATAGCAGACTGTTTATTGGTGGACCTGTCTACATAGTCATCATAGGCGGCGCTTTTGGCTGCAACTATCTCTGATCTATAAAGATTTCTATAGTAGTAGAGAGTATAGAAAAAGTTTTTTTAGGAATTAAGACAGGATTGTTTCTATTAATAAGATTCAGAACACAAAGCCTCTTTCTCATATCCCTCAGTCTATCACTGAACCAGTTGGCCGAAACACCAGGAGAGACCCCACCTCCCATTTTAGTTTTTAAGGGAAAACTAACTTCTATAGCGTTGGATATCGTATCTGTAAAACTTTCAAATTTTCGGTCAGCATTCTCACCAAAAGTAAGAACAGAGCCCCAGTCCACTGACTCGATGATGTTATATAGGCAAAATAGCCCCTCTTCAGTCACGGGCCTGTACGTGACTCTGCTTCCGCCCATAGTTGAAGAAAATGCAAAAAACAATTCCTGAGTGTTCAGGCAGATTGCAAAGTTCATAAGGGCTGGCACCATAGTTACCAGTCGAGATGTTAGTGTAGATGTTATGGAGACATGCGTTACTCCTAGTACTGAACTCCACTGTGTGACACAACCCATAGGAGTTTAAAAGATTATTCAAAGAGACCACTTGTTGGTCAGATTTATCAGTAAAATGAATGTTAAAGTCTCCTGTTAAGATAATGAAATTACTTAAATTGATGGATTCAAATGTTACTGTAAGTATATCTAAAAATTTGTTAAAGTCACCACTAGGTGATCTGTATACTGAAATTACCTGTAAATTAGAGGATTTTAGGAAGATCCCAGTTACCTCACAATGTATTTCTTCTGAAAATTTAGTTACATTTAAGTCATTGTATTCAATATTATTTTTAATGTATATACCCACTCCCCCATGAGCTTTCACAGATCTGCAAAAACTCGAGGCAACCCTGTATCCATCAAAACTAGTGATGGAAAATTCATCCTCCACCAACCAATGTTCATTGATACAAATGCAATCAAAATCATTCTCCTTGAGAAGCACTTCAATTTCAGATATTTTATTCCTAATGCTTTGTATATTAGCATGAAATATGTTTATATTTTTGTTTGACGCTTTCCCATTGACTGAGTCCTGACTTTGGTCGTCGGGGCTGAAGATTCAGAAAAAGGTTGACACTGATTCCATCAGGCCAAAAGTCAGAGTTCATTACTTCGCCCTTGGATTCTGTCGGGACACCTAATTTGAAAGAACTAATTTGTTTATTTTTAGTTTACAAACAATATCTAGTTGCAAATTTTTTGTTTTCAGGTAGTTAATGATGTCTTTATCCCCTGTTCTAACGTTTAAACCAGAGACATATCCAATGCAGCCTTTTTGCGATCTGAAGTGAACATGGCTATTGATTGGAACTCCTAATTGGTGACGGCCTTGCTCTTTGGAAATGTTTGTCATTTTCCCTAGAGTTATTATCATTCCTTCGATTTCTCCTACGTCCGTGAAATGTTTTCCATTCATTTTGTCCATTTTTCTATTCTGGATCACTGATTTTATCGCCCTCAGCATTTCCATCGTCAGATTTCCTCGTTTTTTTCCAGTTTTTTTTTCTTTTCTGCCATCTCTGAGAAATTTTCTTATTTCATTATCTTCAGCTTGTAAGGTTAAGCCGTCGGCATGGTCTTCAACATGTATGCAAACAGTTTTTTTTAGGTCTACTGCCTGTCTCATACATGCTGGATGGAAAATGCACTTGCATCCTTTACATTTTACTTCATTAATTACAATTTTGTTGCAATGTACGCATATTTTCTTTGTTTTTTTCGGATTCGAACTATCGGACGCCCTGATCGAAACCGCCATCTTAACAACTTTTACGCAACAACCATACAATCGTCCCCCACCCGATAAAGGTACAAGAGAATCAACTGGCTTAAGAATGGCCCAGATATACACTTGGCTGTTCATTTCAGGCTTTGATGCGTACGTCCAACGGAAAGAAATTATCCAGTAAATCAAGGAAAGTGGGTATCAACAAAAATACTTGTGTGAAAAAATGATACCCAAAAAATCAAACAATAAGTTCATTTAAACTAGGTATTCTAGTAGTAGTAGGAGGAGATATTAATTCTGGAGCTTTTTGGCCCCAGAAGGTTACTTTAAACCATTTTTTGAATATTTAGAGCTACCCAAAACAACCACACTAAACATTATGTAATATAACCTAGTTTCATTGAGAAACAAAACAAATGAGCTGGAGGTTGTCCTAAATAAAAACAAAGTCAATATTGTGTGTTTATGCGAACACAGTATGAAAGAAGAGGAAATAGAAACTGTGGATCTGACCAATTTTAAAATGGCTGCCACCGAACTAGAAAAGTTCATAACAGGGGTGGACCTGCAATTTTTTTCAACTCTAAAATGGACATTGAAGAAAACCCAGAAGTTTGCGCACTTTCTATTGAAATAGATATTGAAATATGTTGTTTGTTCAAAAAATTTTTATATATATGTTACTTCTCTTTACAGGTCATCATCTGGTGATTTTCAGATATTTTTAAACACTCTGGAGACCTCCTTAAATTTGATTGGCTGTGATAAGAGAATTGTATTAGCGGGAAACTTCAATACTAATTTTGGGTCAAATACAGGGGAAGACTGTTAGAGATTTTATAGTTTCATATGGTTCAGATCTTTTTTAATGCAACATTAGATAATAATTGTCTCGATAGCAATATACGTTAATTGGTTTAGGGCAGAGAGCAGAGGTGTTTGTTTGTCGGACCACTTGGTTCAATTTCTTGAGATTAGGGGTCTGCACATAAGCACAATGGGTCCGAATACGTTTCGGGACCACCAAGACCAATCAAAGAGGTAGGAAAAGCAAAATTTATTAACTTGATTGAGGCTGTCTTCTGGGAGTTTCTTAATGATGGGCTTCTCGACTTGAATGAGAAGATGTTATTGCCTACACCACCTCGTTTCCGGAAAAAAATATATAAAACCAAGATCTAAGGCAGTTTAGGGAATGGGTCGGATTTTTTAATGACCTGTATAAATACAGGGTGAGTCGGGAGGATCGCCCCAAACTCCAGGAGTGTGTTCTATGAAAGATACTGATTTAAAAAAACTCATATGTTCTTATTCGATTTTCATTTGTTTTTAACTTACAACAAAAATAAGATTTCAAGCATAATTCCATACATACAACATAATAATTATAGGGTGCTTAGAAATCAAAATAAGTTAATGTTCCATTTACTGGTACTATACCTGTCAGTGTCATTTTTGAATTCGTACCTGTCAGTGTCATTTTTGAATTCGAGCTGTTGAACATATTCCAAAATGCCGAATTTTTACTCACACTTAGAGTATGCGAATATTTGTTTATGGTTTTTGCAATGGGAATGCTACAGCTGCTGCTGAAGAATACCGTCAACGATTCCCATTTCAACGTCATCCTGATAAGAAAGTATTTATGAGAGTTTTCAACAAACTATGCGAAAGCGGAACACTTCCCAGTGCCAACACAACTTCTGAAAGAGCTACTCAACAAACTTTAGAAGAAGTAGAAAATATTCTGGACCTAGTAGAAGAAGATGCAACCATCAGTTCACGCAGAATGGCTGCTCAGTTGGACATTCCACAACAAAGAGTGATAAATACGCTCCACGAGCAAGGTTTGTATCCTTACCACTTACAAAAAATCCAACACCTACAGCCAGAAGATTTTGCCAAACGTATGGAGTTTTATCGGTGGATAGACAATAATCGTCATCTTATATCGCGCATACTTTTCACGGACGAAGCAACATTTACTCGTGACGGTATTAATAATAGTCGCAATTGCCATGTCTGGTCAGAGGAAAATCCGCATGCAACAGTCGAGAGCAACTTTCAACATAGGTTCTCGGTAAACGTATGGTGTGGTATGATAGATAGTAATGTCATTGGCCCTTTTATTTTGGAAAATCGCCTCACAGGGGACTACTATTGTGAATTTCTCGAAAATGAATTACAAGAACTACTGGAGGATGTTCCCCTAAACATCAGAAGGCAAATGTACTTTCAGCATGATGGAGCTCCAGCACATTTCGCACATTAAGTCAGGCAACACTTAGACGGGAGGTTTCCAAGGCGTTGGATTGGTCGCGGTGGTCCTATTATTTGGCCTCCAAGATCTCCTGACCTCATTCCACTCGATTTCTGTTTATGGGGCTGGTTAAAAAATGAAGTGTACAAAGTGCGAGTGGACACTCGAGAAGCACTTATTCAGCGTATCAGAAATATTGCAGATGAAATTAAAGAAAGGCATGAGGCAATTAGAAGAGCAACAGGTGCCCTACGTAGACGAAGCCGAAAATGTTTAGAGCTCAATGGGGGCATTTTTGAACATTTAATATGATGAAATCTAATGATTGAAACGTTAATTTGTTAGATCTTGTTTATATTCTAATTTATGCTGTAAGTTGAAAACAAATGAGAATCGAATAAGAACATATGAGTTTTTTTAAATCAGTATCTTTCATAGAACACACTCCTGGAGTTTGGGGCGATCCTCCCGATTCACCCTGTATATGATGATTAGAAGAAGAAAAACATTAAAAAGTATTGTGAATTGTGAGTTCTCTTAAATTTGTTAAAGTATTACGTGAGTTGCCTCACAGAGTACTTTGAAAGTCGGAAAATTGTATAAACCTTCTGTGAAAGTGGAGGTGGCTCTGTTTCATGTCCTGCAATGGAAAAAGTGGCTTTTTAAAAAATTAAAAAGGGGAATATTATAACCCAATTTTATCACGAGCGGAAATTGAAGTCTGACAGCTGACAGCCGTCTACTTTACTTTGTTGGCGTTAGCTACCGGAGCCTATATTGGGTGTCCGTGGCTTCTGCTACATGGGCACTAACTACCGTGGCCTTTGGTACCTGGATTCAACCTCCAAACATCTTGTTGGTTTATGGCGTCGGTGAAGGTTGGAAAAACGGACGAGAAAGAAAAGTTTTAATCTACAGGACTACAGCTCAATACTTGGAGAGATTCAAGGGGTGTTGGTGCAAGTATATTTATCAAAACGGGGATACAGTTTATGCGAAGGGACATAACCATTATGGCACTAAATGACTCTAATATTGTTTCGGTTCACCTATAAACATTAAACTGGACAATATATTGTATCTATAGACCGCCAACCAGTGATAGTAAAATATTCCTGACTGAACTAAATAGGATCATGGAAATACAAAAATCTCCATGTATTGTTTTGGGAGATATTAACCTAAATCTGCTCAACGAGACTGGAACTGTTAAAGAATATAAGAACATAATTGAAATGAACGGCTTTGACTTCCAAAATACAATAAATCAGGAGAATGCTACAAGGGAAACAAATACATCATCTTCTATACTTGACCATGTAATAACCAATAAGAATATAAAATGTAATATCAATCTTGAAGATAACATGATTTCAGATCATAAACTCATGTATATAGACGTAAATAAAACTGTATATATAAACGAAAAGAAGAAAGTAGTAAGGACTAAATTGTACAAATAAAAATGGAGAGAGACGCTGAAAGCAAGACTGGGGCAAGAAAATCAAACATGTTTTAGAGATTTATCAAACTAAATAACCCAAACAAAATTAGAGTGTACAAAGCAATATATTGTCACCATAAACAATAACAATAACTGGGTCACAACAGAATTCCTGGAAAAAATAAAAATTAGAGATAAATTGTATAAAAGATGGAAACAGCTACAAACTGAAAACTTAGAGCGAGAATTTAAAAAGATGAAGAACCAAGTCAACAACTTAAGAAATAAATTAAAACAAGAACACGTAGAAACGAAATTAAATGAAGCTGGCAAAGACACAAAAAAAGTATGGAACATCATTAAGGAACTATGTTCATGGAAGAAGCAAAACAAGGAATCAAGCCATATAGAAAAAACAAGAACTCTGAATGGGAAAAATCTGGAAACAGATTTTGACAAGGTTCAGGTATTTAATGAATATTTTACTAAAATTGGTAAAGACTTGGCCCAAAACATTAGAAACAACCCAAAACAAAAACTTGGGGAAGAAGAAAAAGACTCAATTTTTATGGCACCAACTGAGTTAATGAAGTACAAAACCTAATAAAGAATTTAAAAAACCATTGTTCACCAGGCAAAGACAGTATTACGAAAAAAGATCTAACATTATTGTTTGATCTTGTTGGACAGAAAATTGTTGATCTAACTAATGATATTTTGGCAAATGGAATATACCCAAATGAATTAAAAATAGCGAAAGTTATACCAATTCATAAAAAGGGTCCAGAAAGTGAACACTTTTGCCAAAATAGTTGAAAAAGTTATCAAAGTAAGACTAACAGATTTTATCAACAAAAAATTTAAGTTTGACTATAATATATAATATATATCAATATGGTTTCCAAAAACACAGTAATACATTGGGAGCAACCACAGACATGCTAGAATATATTTCAACGGAGATAGACAAAAACAATTGTCCTGCAAAAAGATTGACACGGTGGACATTGATCTGCTTTTGGCAAAATTAGAGAAAATGGGAATCCGAGGAGCAGCCTACAATTTATTGAAAACATATTCTACAGACAGCAGTACACAGTAATAAATAAGTCAAAAAGTGATGAAACAAGACTGGAAGTTGGAGTAGCTCAGGGCTCAGTATTAGGCCCATTGCAATATCTTATGTATATACATAATCTAAAGTATCTGGGACTGAAGGCCAAGTATTTTATGTTTGCAGATGACAGTACTGAATTTCAAAGAACTATAAATAGTGACTTAGAACTGTACAGTGTGGCCATTTTATGGTGATACAGTACCTTATCTAGAAAACGGTAATAGTTACGACAAAAAGTTAAATACAAAAGTTGTTTGGATTCAATTAAATTTTTATTTTATTTCACTTTTGCTTATACAGGGTGTTTCGTTTTGACGTGACACATGTCAACTTTCTTAATTTAAATGGGATACCCTATATATTATTACATATTTCGATTCTACTGTTAATTTGCGAAAGTTTTTATAATAACATCTATATTTGAATTCTTTATCGTTTTTGAGTAAATCGAGTTTTTAGAATTTTTTTAAAAAAATATTTAAAAAAAAATTTTTTTACTTATAAAACTTTAATGGAACTGACTAATATCCTAAACATACATTAATAAGGGTTCAGTTCAACGAGTTTCCATGCTGGTCTTACCAATTAATATACAGGGTGTTAAAAATGGAGAGCAAAACAAACAGAACTTTAAATGTAAAAATCTCCTGTTTTTCAAATGGAACACCCTGTATATTTTTATTTCATCTGATTCAGCGTTCAATTACCTATCATTACTCATATATATGTCCTATACCTAAAATGAACAGTTTCGATTCTATTAGCCGTTTTCTGATTTGACTATTTTTTTTTAATATAAGTAAACAGATGAAGTGGGCTAAAATAAAAATGTCGTAAACTAAGCCTTATTCTCATTTCCTTAACACAGATAGCGACTATAAATAATGTTAGAAAATACAAATAAAAGTGAAATATTATGTAATTTATGTTCTTATTATTTAATGTTTACGAAAATAAGGGAAAGACAAAAAAATATCTTGTGCCACACGGTATAACTAATAGCTAACTGAGTATCAAACATAATTAAAACAGATTATAAAAAATTTTCAATATGGCCACCGTCCAACGCGATACATGAAGTGTAAATACCCTCCATTTTTCGAATAGCGTTCCTTACCGAATTAGACGCATTAAAATTATTGATCTCTTCCCTGATTTTTATTTTTAACTCATTTCTATTATTAGATCTATTTTTATAAACTTTATTTTTTAGTGCACCCCACAAAAAGAAGTCTAAAGGGCTTAAACCAGGGCTTCGTGGTGGCCAGGATATTAAACCATGTCTTCCTATCCACAATGGAAAATGTTGATTAAGGAAATTTACTACTGGTGCAACCGTGTGTTGATAAGGGGCATGATTTCATTCCTAAGCAGCTCCAAGTATCCTTAGCCTGTCAAAAAATATTGGTCCGATAATACGGTCGCAAATAATTCCGCACCACACATTTACGGTTTGACGGCCTTGTTTTTTAATTGCTTTTATTAGATGTTTTTTAGTTTGAGACCAGTAATGAGTGTTTTTCCGATTAAAAATACCCGCTGTATTAAATAAGGCCTCATCAGTCCAAAGCACTTTTGAAAAAAACACATTTTCGAACTGCCGGTCCATAATATCACAACAAAAAGTCAATCTTTCATTAAAGTCTAATTGTGATAATAATTGAGTTGGAAGAAATTTATAAGAATGATACCCATTCACCTGCAGTGTTTTTTGAATGGTTCCTCTACTGACTTGGATCTTTCATCATCTTGCTCGAAATAAAGTAAAATCTCCAGTTGTTTTTCCTCAGTGAGGACAAAATTGGGACGATTTTTCTTAGAGTTTTTAAGGACACCATTTTCCAAATCACACACAATTCGAAAAAATAGAGTCCTGGAGGGAACTCGTTTATTAAGATATTCCCTCGAATATTGTCTAAGGGCTAACCCTGGACTTTTATTATTTTTTATGAAACAGTTGTATAATTTCAAACGTTCATCTAAACTATGTAAAGCCATTTTTTAACAAATTTCGCAGCAAAAATTTGACAAAAACGACAAACAGAGCAAATTTCAACTTAAGTCAACAATTGCATTAGGTTTTTCCTAAGCCTATCTTGATTTTTTTAGTTTCTGATCTCATTTACTGGCAAAATTCCGGGATAAATCATCAAAACTGTTCATTTTAAGTATAGGACATATATATGAGTAATGATAGGTAATTGAACGCTGAATCAGGCGAAATAAAAATATACAGGATGTTCCATTTGAAAAATAGGAGATTTTTACATTTAAAGTTCTGTTTGTTTTGCTCTCCATTTTTAACAGCCTGTATATTAATTGGTAAGACCAGCATGGAAACTCGTTAAATTGAACCCTTAGTAATGTATGTTTAGGATATTAGTCAGTTCCATTAAAGTTTTATAGGTAAAAATTTTTTTTTTAAAAAATATGTTTTTTAAAAAAAATTCTAAAAACTCAATTTACTCAAAAACGATAAAGAATTCAAATATAGATGTTGTCATAAAAACTTTCGCAAATTAACAGTAGAATCGATACAGATAATAATATATAGGATGTCCCATTTAAATTAAGAAAGTTGACATGTGTCACGTCAAAACGAAACACCCGGTATAAACAAAAGTGAAATAAAATAAAAATTTAATTGAATCCAAACAACTTTTGTATTTAACTTTTAGTCGTAACTATTACCGTTTGCTAGATAAGGTACTGTATCACCATAAAATGGCCACCCTGTTCAACAAGTGGTTGATCTACAATAAGTTAACTGTGAATGCGGGTAAAACAGTTTATATGGTGATTAAACAAAAACATAAACGTGACATTGAGGTGTTTTTAGTTGGGGTTAAGCTCAAAGAAGTGGTTGAGTACAAATATTTAGGACTGATTCTGACACACAATCTAAGCGGGGGGGGCACATATAGACAACATCATTAAAAAAATTGTTCCGATGGTGGGAGCTATAAGAAGGTGTACGGAACTTCTCAATGATAAAATAAGAAAATCTATTTACTACTGTTTTATATTGCCTCACTTACAGTACCTAATTCCTTGCTGGGGAAATGCACCTATTTATTTAATAAATAAATTACAAAGAACACAAAATAAAACAGTAAAAGTATTATATAAATTTGATTATTTGACAACGACTGAACAAATATATCAAAATACTTCCATATTAGATATAAAAAAAAAATAAAAATACTCGAAGAGGCCAAATTTATTTATTGTATTCAACATAATATGATAAAAACAAATCTGAAAATCAAACAGGTAAAAGAATGTCATAACTATAATACTAGATATGAAAATAAATTAATAAATGGGTGTTGTAGAACAGTGAAAGGACAAAATTCTCCCCTTTATAGAAGTATAGAGACTTTTAATGCCATACCAGAAGAGATTGTTAATGCTAGGAACATTTGGCAGTTGTGCCATAAATTAAAACAGTACTTTAAAAAGTTTAATGTTGTAGGAAATAGATGATTTATATATAAAGAGTAAAAATGTTCACTTAATGTGTAATAAGATAGTAATTATAGATTGTAACAATACTTTGTGATAAATCAGATAATTGCCTATGTACCTAATCATACATTATTTATACACTAATAATGTAAATTTTAGGCCCTGATACCAGTGGTTCATCACTGATTAAGGGTCAGTTATAAATAAATAAATATAAAAAAAAGTCTTAACCCACGGAGGAGCATCGCCAAATACGCAAATCCTACAGGAAGAACTACAAGAAGGTCCTAAAGGAAGCAAAAATAAAACACAATGATACCCTTATAAAAAGAGCAAACAATCCTTCAAGTAAAATGTGGAATATAATTAGGACGGGCTGTAATATCAGGGGGGGGGCTACAAAAAGATAGTATCATTTCACCTCACAGTTTTAATAAATACTTTGTAAATATTTCTGGGGACTTACTGGGGGCAATTCATGATTCTGGAATGGATGAAATAATCGGCCCTGGGTTCGCTTTTTAACCTGTATCATAAATTGAGGTCAGAGATAATTAAAAAATCTAAAAAGTAAAACCAGTCAAGATATGTATCAGCTGGGGGTTCCTCTCTATTAAAACTTGTTAGGAAAATAATACTATATCCATTAACAAAAGTCATAAACCTCCGTATTCAGATGGGGTATTTTCCAAAAGCACTTAAGAAAGCCTTGGTGGTGCCCATCTGCAAAAATAAGGGAGACAGGAATTACTTAAGGAACTATAGGCCTATATCACTACTGCCAGTCTTGTCGAAGGTATTTGAAAAGTGCATGGTTGTCTAAATACTCCAATATTTTGAAGGTAACCAATTATTATTTACTGCTTCACAACATGTAGAGTAAGCCACAGCACTATCACAAGCCTAATTAAATTCATAACTTCTGTACTGAAAGCCTTCGAGGGTCTCGAGTATGTAAACACCATCTTTTGCGACCTTAGCAAGGCATTTGATTGTGTCTCGCATGATTTCACAAACAATCTTAAATTGTATAATTTTGGTACAATTAGCCTTCAGCTTATGAGATTCTACTTGACTAGTAGACTGCAAAGTGTAAGGGTGGGGGATGTTATCAGAGAGCAGAGTTGGTATCAGTTGGCATTCCACAAGGTTCCCTGTTAGGACCTCTTTTGTTTTTAATATATGTGAATGATCTTCTTCCTCAGAGCAACAACACTGCACAAGCCTTCACTTTAAAAATAGTGAGGAGATTTCTGGAGCACTGGGTGAGGCACAGTCAAGTGCTAAGGCTTGGTTTAGTAACAATCGCTTTGTTCTTAATGAGGCCAAAACGGGGCATATGCGGTTTTCGCTGAGAGATGTGAGAGTAAAATGGAGACAGATGAATCGGTGCAGTTGTTGGGCTTTACATTAGATCCGCAGCAAAATGGAACTTGCACATTGAGGAGCTCGCTAAAAGGTTGAGTAAGAATATATTCCTTCTAAGGAATTTGGTTGGGTCCATCTCTGGGGATGTTCTGAGGACTGCTTACTTTGCTCTCTGCCATTCTTTGCTCTGTTATGGAATAATAGTGTGGGGTAGTGCTGCGGAAGCGGGAAGAATTTTTGCGCCGCAGAGACGGGCAATGAGAATTATTTCGGGTCTGAGTTACAGAATTGATTGTAAATCTAAATTTATTGAGCAGAAAATTCTAACTTTTCCTTGCAGTTTTATTTTTGAAAACCTCTATACTAAAGCCAACATCCAAAATTTCATGATGAAAGGGGACGTCCACTCATATAATACTCGAAATAAGGATGATACCAATACTCTTCCGACTTCTAAAATTTTAAGATGGGCCAAATTTCTTGGCTACAAAATAGTTTTAATAGCATTCCGAGGACTGTCAGGGATCTCCCGCTGAGGCAATTTAAAACCAGAGTAAAAAACTTTTTACTTTTATTCATTTGATGTATTTCTAGATGGTGACATGTTAGAGTGTTAGTATGTTTTTTATTTATAAATGTTTTTATTTTTACTGTTTTAATTATTGTGAATGATTTTAATATTGTAGATTATTAACAGATATGATTATATTGGTATAATTTTAAATATGGGTGATTTAGTCATATATTATTATATTATTAATGCTTTTATAGAATTACTGATTATTACTAGATTTATTTATTTAGATTTTTATGACTTATGTATGTTGTAATGACATTGACATCAATAAAATATCTGTATCTGTATCTGAAAGTTGGAATTGCACAGATGCCTCTTAGCAACGTCGCGTAATATCACTCACCTATGGAAATTACTTTTTCATTATTAACTAACCCCTCTTTAGAATATGAAGATGACCTTGAGTGTAACATTTATAAAGCTGACAACTGTGGAGTAAATAACCACTTTTCAAATATTAACTGGGGTTGGTTGGATGTATGGATGTTGACCATATAGTCCAGAGATTTTACGAAACTTTGTTTCAAGGAATACAGAAAAAAGTTCCAAAAATATATAAAAAAAGTAGAAAATATCGCCGATAGTACACAAGTGAGACAAAAAAATTCTTAAATAGGAAAAACAAAGCATACCTTAAATATAAACGTTCAAAGAAACAAGAGGATTATCTGCATTTTCCCAAGCTAAGAAAGAAATCAAAATACTCAATTGAGTTTAGCCATTTGATGTATGTTTCAGGCCTTGAACAAAATTCCCAGCAATACAAAGCAGTGTTGGTCTTATGTGAATTCCCTTAAGAATAATAATCGCTGCGTTCCAAGGAGTATGGAGTATGATGATACTATAGCAACTGCGCCACAGGAGATTACTGAATCGTTTGCTACACATTTTGAAAGTTGTTATACAGTATATCCAGCAGTCGAGAATAATCAGTTAAAGGAAAAAGAGTGCATTAGTCTCTCTTGACATTGTTTCACCTACAGTGAAGTGTTTCGAAAGCTGAACAACTTGGACATAGGAAAAAGTATCTTAAATCTTATATATTTCTTAAACACTGCAGCCATTCATTTGCCGGCCCTTTAAGTCTCATTAATTTTCCAACTGACCAAGGAAACTTTCCAAGCATGTGCAAACACTCATGGCTTACGCCAGTATTAAAATTGGGTCGCCAAAAAGGACAATTATATCTACCAAGGTGTGTCTTTGCTGCCAATTTTGTCTAAGGTGTTTGAATCCATAATCACTGATTAACTTTTTGAATCGTTTAAACATTGTATATCAGTGGATCAGCATGGATTCTTTAAAGGGAGATCAACTGCAACAAATCTTGGAATATTTCAGAATTATCTAGTGGAAAGCGTGGAGAGTGGTAGATATAGTCTATACAGATATAACTAAGGCATTCGAGAGGGTTAATCATCACCTTCTTATCAGAAAATTGTCTATAATGGGATTGAATGGACCATATATTCGCTAAATCAATTCATATCTAACAAACCGAAGTCAGTCAGTCAAGGTGTTGTGTCACGTAACGTAACCATGACGTCAGGCGCACCTCACGGATCACACTTGGGGCCAATTTTGTTCCTAATCTTTATAAATAGCACTACATCTGTATTTCGTAAATGCAGAAGCCTTTTATATACAGATGACCTCAAACTTTTTGTGCTGTGAATTCTATTGAGGGTTGCCTAAGCATTCAGGAACACCTAGTAACGTTTGAAAAAATGGTGTACTTTAAATAACCTGAACATTTACATCTCTAAATGCAAAGTAATGCGATTTTCAAAAAGTAAAACTCGTGTAATGTACCGCTAAGTTATAGCAAGCATGTTGATAATATAGTTCTGAAAGCCTCAAGGAGGCTAGTTTTCTACTCCGGACCTGTTCTCATATATAATATGTAATGTTAAGGCAAGTAAATGTTTATATTTTTGTCTTGTACGTAGTTTTTTGGAATATAACTGTTGTATGTGTACGTTTTCAACTAGCCAGTATCGAGAGTTTGGAAACTCGAAGACAAAATGCTTTAGCAATTTTTTTATATAAACTAGTAACTGGAAGAATGGAATGCAGTCAATTGTTGACAGTAGTTAATTTTGGCATACCTCAAAGATATACTAGATGCAGACATTTTTTCCAAACTTCATTTCATGGCACAAACTATGGTACGCAGTGCTTCTCAGACAGTCTTGTAAGAAACTATAATAATAACTTTCAAAAACTATTATTAATTTATATGTATAATTACTAAGTTTTTATTTTGTGACAGCTAGAATTAGATGACTTTTTTTTTATTGTACAATTTGTAGTTTTTTTTTAACTCTGTAAGTAGTTATGACAGTAAATAAAAAGAAAAGCCAAATTAGTCCTTGTATTTAAGAAGGGTGATCCATATAATGTTGGCAACTATAGGCCTCTTTCACGGTTGTCGCCAGTGTCGAAGGTTTTTGAAAGAGTCATTTATACAAGAATGATCACACAAACATGAGCTATTCCCTTTATGTAAAATTGAATAGCAAGTCCATATCAGTAGTAAATAACATCAGATTTTTGGGGTTAGTCATAGTCTCTAACTTAAGCTGGAAGGATCATATTAATTTATTACAGGGTCGATATATGGTATGTGTGCATTGATACATAGACTAAGGGACTCACTTTTTATGGACAGCATCCAAACTTTCCAGTTGCTAATAAATGATTGAATTTTGTTTTGGAGCTCTTCTAAACATACAAGCATAATTCTCATAATTCTCTTACTCCCTCCAACCTCTTGCAAATCTCATTTTGGTAAACTGAATTTTCTAACTGTACCATGTTTATATTTTTTAGCCTTAGTTATGTTCGTAAAAAAGAACCGATATGTACTAAATGTAAACTCAGATTTTTATTCTGACTGAATGACAATGGTGGCAAGTCTTAGTATCCCTTCTCATAACTTTTTTTGAGAGAGGTCCTTACTTTCATGCAGTAAAGGTGTACAAGTCACTACCAAATAATATAATGCATATTGAAAACAAACCTCAATTTAAAAAGAGAGTGATACTATACTTGCAGAGTAAGTGTTTTTATTCTTTTAAATTTCATTTTTAGCAATTATTTTTAAACTGTTTATGAATGTACTTAATATTCAGTTCTAAATTATGTTGTTACTTTATTGATTTATTTTATTTATATTAAGATTTTAAGATGTATATACATAGGTAAAAATAGTTTATTGTGCAAATAAGTAATTAAGAATGTATTTAAAATTCAGTGTGCCTATAGCACCATATGAACTTTCTTCTTTTGACATTGCTTTGTCTTGTACTGAGATTTTGTTGGCTATTAAAGATATTATTATTATAATATATATATATATATATATATATATATATATATATATATATATATATATGTGTGTGTGTTGATTCTTAGTCCTTCACGGATGGAAAAATACAATGTGTTTTCATTCCGGGTGTACATCCGTTCACTGCTGTCGTTCTGAAAAGAACAGTTTTGCTGACATTTCGCTAAAATCACATTTGGCATTTTCGAAGCTTTCTTTCTCGTGTCCGAATAGAGACTGAAGTGTTGGTGACTGCGACGTTATTTATGTTTTCCGGATGGTGCTGTTGTTGTTGCGCTAATTGCGCTTGAGTTTTTGCGTTTTTAGATTTGTCGATTATTGTCTTCCATACTGTTGGTAGTTTTAATGATTCGTCCCTTTTATTATTATTCTGGTCTTATAGTGTTCTATATTGGCAATCTCCCTACACCCGTCGAAATTTATTTTATGGCCGCTTTCCTGATGATGTAGGAATAAAGCTGAGTTTGTGTTCGTTGTTCGGGAATCCTGTGCATTAATAGCTGCCTCTATGGCGATTTGTGTAGCCATTTTTCTTTAAAGCACTAGATAGTAGCTTGAATTCGTTTTGTCTCGTCTGTGTTTCAGTTAGTCGCACGGATCTGGATATTAGGGTTTTTTCCATAGCTTGAATTTGTGCTGGGTGATGATGTGATTTTGCATTGAAATATCTGTCTGTATGTGTTTGTTTTCTGTACACAGTGTATTCGAAATGTCCGTTATGCAGTTTTGTGACCAGAACATCTAAAAATGGTAGTTTGTTGTTTTCTTCTAACTCTAGAGTATATTTTATTGTGGGGTGGATTGAATTTACATGTAGTAGGTAGTGAACGGATGTACACCCGGAATGAATGAATGAAAAATGAACA